>JAJMDK010000119.1:0-12877 GCA_030573515.1 Hanseniaspora jakobsenii
ACAAAACCAAAAGGTGGGGAAGAAGGGTTTGGTACCTTTTTCCATGAAACTGGTAATGGTAAATACGTTCCAAGAGCCTTGTATGTTGACTTAGAACCTAATGTCATTGATGAAGTTAGAACTGGAGATTTCAAAGATTTGTTCCACCCTGAACAATTGATCAGTGGTACTGAAGATGCCGCCAACAACTACGCAAAGGGATATTACACAACAGGTAGAGAGTTCACTGATGATATCTCAGACAGAATTAGAAAACTAGCAGACCAATGTGACGGATTACAAGGGTTTTTATTCACACACTCCCTAGGTGGTGGTACAGGTTCAGGATTGGGTTCTCTAATGCTGGAGGGTTTAAGCGATGAGTTTGGAAAAAAATCTAAGCTAGAGTTTGCCGTTTACCCTGCACCACAAGTCTCCTCCTCTGTGGTTGAACCTTATAACACAGTCTTATCTACACATGCCACATTAGAACATGCTGACGTTACTTTTATGGTTGATAATGAAGCCATTTATGATATGTGTAAGAAAAACTTGGATATTCCTAGACCGGATTTCAAAAACTTGAATAATCTAATAGCCCAAGTTGTCTCCTCAGTTACTGCCTCTTTAAGATTTGATGGTTCTTTAAACGTTGATTTAAATGAATTCCAAACCAATTTAGTCCCTTACCCTAGAATACATTTCCCTTTGGTATCCTACTCTCCTATAATATCTAAATCTAGAGCCCACCATGAATCTAATAGTGTTATGGAAATGACCAATGCCTGTTTTGAACCTGGTAATCAAATGGTCAAGTGTGATCCTAGACTAGGTAAATATATGTCCACTTGTTTGCTATACAGAGGTGATGTGATAAACAGAGAAGTCCAAACTGCAGTTTCAAATGTCAAATCAAAATCTACAGTTCAACTTGTAGATTGGTGTCCTACCGGTTTCAAAATAGGTATTTGTTACCAACCTCCAACAGCCACACCAAACTCTCAATTGGCTGAAGTTAAGAGAGCTTTATGTATGCTAAGTAACACCACTGCCATAGCTGAAGCCTGGAAGAGAATTGATAAGAAGTTTGATTTGATGTACTCTAAAAGGGCATTTGTTCACTGGTATGTTGGTGAAGGTATGGAAGAAGGAGAATTTGCAGAAGCTAGAGAAGATTTGGCAGCCTTGGAAAGAGATTACATTGAAGTTGGAAGAGATGCCTATGGCGGTGAAGAAGATGTAGTTGATGATGCTATTTAGAAAAAAATAAGTTAAAAAAAAAAAAAAATTCTATATATGTATCTATTACCTGAATATGTATATTGTAGTATATATTAATTAATAAACAAAGAACATCATATACCCAAGTGTTTAATACAAAAGAAAAAGAAGAAGTTTAGTATTTATGTTATATATTGATTGAATTAGTTTCATTATTGTATTATATATGTCAGTGTTATGTGCTCAGATTTGAGTATGAAATTCATTAATCACTTCAAAGATACAGCTAAAACATTCATGTCTTATCTTAATATTTAACTTGTGATGTTAAACGTAATATTGAAGTATAGAATAATTAAAAAATTAACCCTCTATTAAAATTTATCTTTATTATTGTTATTAATTTTTTTTTTTTTTATATAGAGGAAATAATAACTTAATCAGAGATATAACTTAAATCAATGTTTAATAGTAAAAAAAAAAATAGAAAAAAAAAATGAAAGGGAAGAAAGAAACAAAAACACCAAGAACAAAGAAAATAAACTTAAAGTGTACATTTATTCTTAAACACTACACTATATATCTTTTCACCTCTTCACCTCTTCATTGAATTAAGAAACAATAACACTTTAATATATTATATATATAAGAAAAATAGAAAAAAATAAAAACTAATTGATAAAAATGATCAAGGCAAGTTTCAAATTATTAAACAAAGTAACTTTAGGAACGAAATACACAAAGGATCACAAGATATATTACAAGAACCCATTGACTGGAAACTTAGGGTCATTTTTCCATGATGTCCCCTTACGTCCTGAAACTTTTTCTTTTTCTTCCTCTACTACTACTAATACATCATCATCAGCTGACTCCAAGAATCTTTTCAATATGGTTGTAGAAATCCCACAATTCACCAATGCAAAGAATGAAGTGTCTAAAAACGATATATTGAACCCTATTATCCAGGACACCAAAAACGGCAAACTGAGATTCATCAACAATCTCTTCCCTTACAAAGGCTATATCTGCACGTATGGTTGCCTACCACAGACATGGGAAGACCCATCCCTCGAGGGTGATAATGATCCCCTGGACGTTTTGGATATTTCCAGCATGAGCAAAGTTGTTAACCCTTTGAGTTCAAAGGATCGTCGTATATCTGCTGGGAATCATGTTGAGAAAACCTCTATAGATCAAGAGAAGTCAACTTTAAACAATGAATCAACAGAGATTTTGGCAAGTGAAACAGAGAACACGAATGAGAACAAACAATTAAAACAACAACAACAACAGCATGAACATTTAAAACCTGGTGATATTCAACAGGTTAAAGTATTAGGATCTCTAGGTTTGATAGACAGTGGTGAGATTGATTGGAAAATCATAGCCATTAGCAAAACATCTCCTGATTTTAATGAAATCAACAATTTGTCCGACATTGAGAAAAAATACCCTGGATTATTAAAGGGTGTAAAGTTCTGGTTTGAAAACTATAAAGTACATAATAATGAACCAAACAAGTTTTTAAACAATGGAGAATACTATGATTTGCCCGCCACACTCTCTGTGATTGATGAGTGTCATGAATCGTGGAAAAGACTTCTTGACAAGGATAAGGGAGAACTGCATGTCAAAGATCCACTGACATACAGGGAATCGAACGTTGATGGGGAGTTTACCCATGGTGTGATTACACAGGAACAAATAGAAAGAAGAAGAAGAAAGAATATGGGAATGAAGGAAGTTAAGGAGTGCGAAGTTGATGGGTATGATGGCAAATGGTACTTTAAATAGGTTTTCTAGAGAAAGAGAAAAGAAATTAAAATATATCAACCGCATTTCAAAAAACATCAAATAAAAGTGATATTGATTACGATGTGGAGAGAGAATAACGATATGCTATAAGGTTGTGGTATATATACATGTATATAGTAATTAAATGAAAACCAAGAGAATAAGTATAATCAAACCGTTTTTTAAAAATAATTAGACATATGATTTACAAATAACAAATAAAAAGAAAAAGTTTTTGGAGTTGTTGTTTGAGTAAAGTACATATGTTACTATTATCACTAGTATATTATTATTATTATTATTGTTATTATATATATAAATACATATATGGTTTGAAAAGATCACTGCTTTCAATTATATTTATTATTATTATTATTATTGTCATTTTCTTATTTCTTTTTTAAAGAAAGGTTTAAAAATTGCGTTTAGAAGTATAAAAGTCTTGTTTTTTTTTTGAAACAAGTAAAAAGAAAAGAATAAAGATCAAGCTAAGTCAGAAGTTTTCTTATCCCAGTTTTCATCCACTTCATCCTCTTCGTCATTCAATGCGTTTTCATCAGCAAAGATCCCCTCGTCATCTTCAACAACAGGCTCCATTCCTGGCTCACATCCATTCACCCAAACACACTTACCCTTTTCTGTGACTAAACCTCCTAAATCTGTACATTCAATGCCCTTGGAGGAAACTAGCTTTACAAAATGGTTTGAGAAACCATACTGATCCTTAGGCAACCATACCAATGGGCATTTCTCAGAGACAGAGGGCATGTTGTAGTTATTGATATATTTGGAGTTGTTCTCCTCTTCCTCATTGGAGTCCTCTTCCAAGTATTCCAACGGCAGCTTTTGTTTACAGTAAGCATAGGACTTGAAGATATGTGGCTGGAAGAATCTCTTGTAATAAGGAACGGAGTTTTCATCAACTAAAGTGGTACCGATATCAGCCAATAAAGGAATAGTGGTGATACTGTTTTCATTTTCCTCAATTACACTGTTTGGTTGCTCATAGGTCATATCAGTAACTACAGACTTTGCCATGATAGATCCTTCAGTTTGTTGTTTGTTGGCCTTGGTGTACTTTCTCATGACATATTTAGATGGTAACTCCTTGATATCTTCACTGGAGTTGTTATCAGAAAGGTGTGCAGTGATGTTTTTGTAACTGTTTGTGGAGGACTTACCATCCTTGGCTAACATACATTCAAATGGAATGACATGATTATTCAAATAGTCAAAGGATGAGTTCAAGTTGGTGTGCACAAAGGCAGTTACACCTATACAGATAATTTGTAATACTATAGGACCCCAACCTTTACCTACAACGAATAAACCTAATAGACATATTTGACCCAAGTATAAACCTACAATAGTTTGGTAAAGGGCTCTTGGATAGTTCATACCTTTGTAGTCGACGTTTTGTTGGTAGACAAAACAGAAGTTGTACAAGTAAGCAATGTAAAGAACTAAGAACCCAACAAAACCGAATAACAAAACCATTGGAGAAATGATGGCATAGGCAAAGATGATGACAGCTAAATTGGTGAAGACAGGGAATGCGGTACCAAATTGAACACTTGAAAAGCTGTTGAATCTGTTGTATTGCTTTCTGACAGTCTTATCTAAAAGCATTCCTAAAAGATGATAAACTATCAAACCTACAATTTGAGCTAAAGCCCCCGAGGCACCACTTAATCCCTGAAGAATAATATAAGAGACAAAGAAGTTGGAAGATTTAGGTAAGTTGGAGGCTAATAAAGTCATAGCTGATGAAGGTTTATCGATGATTTGAGTTACAGTAGAGGTAGCAGAGGAGGCAATAGTGGTGACCAAAAAGACTTGGATAACTTGGAAGGCAAAATATGATTGCTGAGTAAAGTATTCAATCATTTGTACAGATGGGGCACCTTGAGTTACAGCCATTTTTCTTATAAAGATAGGAAGCAACATCATTAAAACAGCCAATGCTACAGTAGGGGCCAATGAGGTAAGTATACCTAACAAGACTTTAGGCAGGTTGTTAATGAAATCCAACCATGGGAGTTTTTTAGTCAGGTAAGTAATTTGAGAAATCATACCTACAAAGGCTACAGGAATGGCCCATAGGATGACTAGAGCGACAATGGCAGCAATGGCCATGAACTTTCTTGACATTCTCTCCCACCAGAACATTCTCATATTGAACCAAACAACATCCTTAGGTTCAATACCTATATACTTTGGATGTAAACCTAATGGGGCAGCAGAGGAGTTAGTTTGGAAGGCAATTTGTGCATGGTATTGACTTTCAAATTCAATGAAAACAGAGTTCCATGCTTTGTTTTCCTCATGGTTGTTTTGAAGTTCTTGAATTTCATCATTAAGTTGAGGAATTTGTTCCAAAAGTTCATCAATGGTGTCGATTTTCTTACCTATTAAGAATTTATCCTTGTGAGTAGGTCTCTTTTTAACAATGTCATATATTTGAGTGTTGTCTTCAGCGTAAGAATAAGTTAGTTTCTTTTTGGAGATAACTTTACAAGCCTTAGAGATATATCCACTTAAAGTGTTTTCCAATTTGTTGACTAATTTAGATCTTTCCTCGACTTTTTTGTTAAGCTCAGGAGAGGCTCTAGTGATATAAACATTTTTAACACCAATGAATAATTTTTTAATTTCAGATTCTTGTAAATAACGTTCAGAGACATTTTGGATTAAAATGGTTCTTTCAGAGAGCTTTGTAGCAAATTTCTTGGAAGTCAAAACGGCCTGTCTCATAGCTGTGAAATAAGTAAGTTCTCTGTAAATGACGTATAAGAACCCCCAGAAGAAAATCCAACCTATAAAGACATGAGCGTAGTATCTTCTTTTGTGCTTAACATCACCAAAGGCCAATTGATCCAAACCTGTGTAGTTGTGACCATTGGCGGCATTGATAGGGAATAGAATAGGATATATGTATAACAAAGAGAACCCACAGTAGAATGAAATGATGGCAAGGTATCTAGTGAAGAAATAACCATCCAACCCACCTTGTTGTAAAATGAATTTATCGGATTTGTGCCATAATTGGACAATCCAAGAGAAGTAACTGTTGGATAGGGAGTCGCAACCGTTTTTAACTAATGTTTTAGGTTTATAGATTCTAGGTAGTCTATCCTTTAATAGAACAAAAACAGTGAAGAAAGCTGTGAATAAGATCAAATTGGTTACTATAGCAGTGATAACTTGTTGGGTGGAAGTACCCTTAGCTTCTGCATTAGACGCCATTGTTTATAAATAATGTTTATATATATATAATATTATGGATAAAGAACAGTCTAGTTTTTTTTTTTTATTATATATATATTTTGTTTTTGGTGTTTTATTTATTTATTTTTTTTACTGTCTTCAAAGTTATAATAAATGGTGTATATATCTAATATATATATACATAATTCTTTAAATATATAATATATAGAATATATGTAACTACGTAAGTTTAACAAAATAAAATAAGTAATATTATTATAAGAAATAAATATAAATTCCCTTTATTGTCTTAAAAGTGTTGTTTCATGTTTTATAAAAAAAATAAAAAATTAACTTTATTTATTACTATATATTACTAAGTGTTTAGCATTATAATAATAAAGAATTATTTCCTAAAAGAGAAATCTAGACTAAAAAAGAAGTAAGTAAGTAAGTAAGTAAGTAAGTAAGTAATTAATTAATCAAGAGAAATAAAAATAAATGATGACTTCAATAAAATCATTTTATATTATTATATGACAAAAGTAATAATGTATAAGAAAAACTTTAATTTATTTTATTATTATTTTAATCACTTGTTATCCATTATAATTATCATTATATATATGTGTGTGTTTTTTTTACTAATTATAATTATTCACTTTAGTAAAAATATATCTAAATATATATATGAAACATACAATCTAGTTCAATTATATTACATCATTGAAATATTTTTAATATATATCATTTTTTACCATTATTACTATTACAATTACTACTACAAGTAATGATATTAACAAAAAATTTAAGGGATTTTCCTTTTTTATTATACTTTAAAATGTTGATCTATATAAGAGAAAAAAAAAAGATATAAGTAGAAAAAAAAAAAGAAACTTTTTTTTATATCTCTATTGTATTATTATTATATATTTTTTATAAGTAATCATTTTGATTAATATAGGGGAAGTTAAAAAAAGAAAAAGTAGTAAAATAATATTCTCTTGTTTAAAGTTATTAAAGATATCAAAGCGCGCTTGAATTCAATTAATTTAAAAAAAAAAAAAAAAAAAAAAAATATAAATAATTAAATAATTAAAAATAAAATAAACGCCAAATATATATTTATGTATATTACTACTTTGGGAAAATATTCCATATAAAGAAACACTAATAAATAAATAGTAATATCATCTACTCTAGTTGGAATCCACTGGATGTATCATTTATAGCCAATAACAACTTGTCCCTTAATACAACTTTATCTTTATAATCTGGTAATTTCAACATATTCATACATGTTGCAGAAGTAGGCAAGGGATCCATACTTCTATCTGTTTTCACCTTCATTATGCATATCGTAGGTTCTAAATTCTTGAATCCATTGATTGGCGGTGATCTAAGGGATGTTGTGAACTTTAAAAACTTTATCAACTCAACATTACTCAACTCATTCATCAATAGATCTTTTAAATGTAATATTGTAAGATCATCTTCATTATATCCCTCATAATGGAAACTTTTTATCATATCATTCTTAGGAAACATACTGTTAGAACTCAAATTTTTTATTCTTCCAGATATAGTATCATAATTATAAAATCCATTGAAAAATTGCTCCAACTCTTTACCATTCCTGCTTAAAAGGGATTTCAACATATGAAAAAACTGAATATCTCCAATAACACTCAAAACACCCCTGGAAAACAACCTTATAAACTCAAGTCTCCTCTTGTTCTTTGTGTAAAGTTTATAATCTACAACCCCTCTCAAATATACATCAAGATTTATATTATCAACTTTTCTTTCTTTGTTATTGTTATTATCAATATTATCAATATTGTTTGTCTCTTTTTCTTTTTCTATACTCTTACTTTCATTGTAATTAGGGAAAAGATCGTTTCCTTCATACTCCATGAATATTCCTAAACTTCCAATGTCTTCCTTAAAAGACAACAGTTTTAATTTGTTCAAACCATTGTACAATTCATAGTCTTCATATTGAATATCCCTTAAATGATACCCCATTCCTAAGAAATTTATGTCTTTTGAAGAAGTAGAAATATCTTCAACTTTACCTTCAATGATACTTGTACACAAAAGTTTCCAAAAGGGTATACTGAATTTATAAGGGATTGTAAAACCATTCAATAAATTAAGAGCCATGACTTTTCCTGCATTCACAATCAATTCATTCTTTGTAAAGACGTTATCATTAAAATTATTCAAATGTAACCCCCGCATCACTATCATGTTCTCATTAGGTATTAGTGCATCACCATTGGCCGAGGGGATAAAGATTTTCAACTCATTAAAAAACAAGTCAAAACAATCACTTAAAAACTCCTTCTTTAAACCATTTCCCGTTCCTATCTCCCCTTCATAAGTCACCCTTTCAATGTTTCCAGATAGAGTGTTTAAATTATACATTGCAGAGTTTAAAAAATCATCCCTTTTAATCATCAAATCTGTTCTTCTCTTTCTCATAATCACATTTTCAAGAGAGAAAAACATGTTATCGTTTATTTGTAAAGAATTATAATCTTGCATATTATACTGTTTCAAAAATCTACTCATTAATCTCTTTCTCACATCAAACGGCAAATATAACATGTACATATTCACCAATGATTTGCCATTAATTTTGCTATTGTTATGTTGGAAAATGTAATGAGTAATTTGTTCTAAAATCTCCAAATCTATCTCACCCACATCTAGTTGATACTTAAATTTCTTGTGAGTCTTTTCATCTTCCTCTTGAACATCATCATCTTCATCTTCGAGACTATCAAGTTCATCAAGAATGTAATTATAATAATAACTTATCAAAAACTCTGAAATTTTTACAAATTCAAATGATAACAAACAGTCCATATTCCCAAATCAAATATCTTAGTTGTTGCTTGTTCATTTAAAAGTATTTCTTCATCTCCATTTTTCATATAATTTTCCTTTTTAACAAAATCATCAATAATAAATCCAAGTATCTTATGAAACAATCTCAATAAAATATCCATACCGCTGTTCAAAAAACTCTTTTGTATAGAAAAATCATCCTTTGAATCTTTTATCTTTGATGCTCTATACTCAGCCGTTAGGGCACTGTATAACTCACCTTTCTCAAACTGTCTTTTAACATCCATTTCATAGTTCTGCAAAGCTAAAGGAGACTTGAGAAATATCCCAAACATCAACCTTACTAATCCTTCATATAATCCTTTGAAATCTTCATGCAATAGTGACTTTATATTTGAAAATTTAGAAAGGTAAAGTCCACTGCCTTTTCTTAATATATCATCATATGAAAATCCAGTGGAAAATTCATCTATCATCTCATTTAAATTTTGAGTGTCAAGTGTGCCCACTTCGATATATGACTTTCCACAGTATAAAAAGGAGAGAATCTCAATTTTAAGCATGATTTCATTGCTATGTTTGGATAACAAGTCTATGCTAGCTCCATACGTGTTAGATTGATACTGTAAAGATTTAAAAAGCACCACAATCAACCCATGAAAGATCTCCTGGCGTGTTTCAATAGTTTCTGTGTTTAGTTTTGAATTATCCAAGTAAGAATCAGGATCTAAAGAGCTTTTCACTATATTTGTTTTATCATCATCATTTTGAGTTTCCTTATCTACTGAAGAGAAGGAATCAATGCTGCCATTGTTGTAAATTAGATCATAGTAATCTGGCATTGCATCAAAGTAAGATACTAATCGAGTAGGATCCACTACAGACATCAATTGATAAAACATATCATAAAGATCATTCCTTATTTTAGGTTGAGATTGAATCCAATAAACCATCAACTTTATTAAATCAACTAAAAAAACCCTTGGATTTAAAAGTTGACAATTTTTATCTTTATAAATTTTATTATTATTAAGAGCAAGTAAGAATGCATTCTCTTCACTGGATCTTTTAGTATAGAATGATTGTTTCATGTCCTTTACTGACTCTATGTAACTATCCAGACTATAACGAATTGATGGTTTACCGTTTTGGCTGTAATCAAAGGTTTTCTCTTTTGGAAAGAGTTCCTCATTCAACTTCATAAAGGGCAAGTTATGCGGATAACCGGAATAATCCACAGAGGTTCTTAAATGTCTTTCATACAAATAGAAAAGCATATTTTCACTGACAAATAGTTCAACAAACATATCTCGCTGTTTTTTAACACCAGGTGAATATCCACCAGTTAATTTATCTTCACAGTTAGGAGACAAGGAAAAGATAAATTGTTTAATCTCATAAAAATAATCTTCTTCTCTGTAGGTGTTTTTACTTTTACAGACATCAGTGTAATTTTTAACAGATTCTTCAAAGTTATCTAGAGATAATAACGATTTGTCATAATTAGGCAATAATATATATTCAGACCCCATATCATAATCTAAAGTATCCTTTAAACACTGTGTTATCATCAAACAGTATAGTTTTTTATCCAAGATGTCATAAAAGCGAGTTTTAATAGAATCAAGAACAATTTCAAAGGGTGTAAGAAGTAGATCTATATCTCCATTCTGATCAAAAAAGTACCATGAGATAAGACGTTCATAGATAATCAAATGACCTTTAAAACTTGCATATTTTAATGTCTCTTTTAAATAGGCAAAATGAAAACTATGCTCAAGGCAGATAAACTGTCTGAATTTGTATTTTTCACTCCAAGTTTCTAGATCATTCGCTCTGTTGGCGGATCTTCTTTCAATGTATTCTTCCCCCAAAAATCGTCTCACTGGAGTTTTATAATCTTTTTTGTTAATATGCATTGCTTTAAGTTGTAAGTACTTGTTATTAGTTGTTGTATTTTTATCACTGATATTAAAATTGATGTTGGTATTGGAATTATCAGGTGAGCTCATATATAACCCGTTTTCATTATTGTTGTAAACACTACACTCTACACTATCTCTTGCCATTTTAACCATATCCTTGTATTTCTTAAACTCAGGCAAAAACAATCTCAAATTGCGCTGTATTATCAAAATAGCATTTTCTTCCTGTTGGATTCTCTGTCTCTTTCGTCTTTCAACATCTGCAGCCCTTAGAATATCATTTCTGGTATTGTTTGCAATTCCTCTTAGAGAAGCTGATGATGAAGATAGAGTTGCAGTTGTAGTTTTTTGCTTCTTTCTGGTTCTTCTAGGTGCACTTGGCGGAATCAACATTTTGTTATAGTTATTATTATTATTTTAAAAAATAATCTAGGATGTATATGTTTCAATTGGAATGACTGGATTAGACCATATGTTTACCCTATTGAATAAATGTTTTTTGGTTACAATAGTTTTTATTTGTTAACTTATCTGTTTTAAAAAAGATTGATAATAGAAGTTTTGTATAGTGTTAAAAAGAGATTTGAGAAAAAAGGAGTTAAAAAAGTTATGTTAGAACCATATCTTCATTATCACACACACACACACAAATGTATCTATATAAATAAAGTCATGTGATAAATATATAAAAAACCATTTAAACCACGTGATATATTAAATTTACAAAAAATACAAATGGTCAGTCATGTGACTTAACACATTTGAGCACGTGATTATTTTTATATAATATAAATTTGTTCAAGTAAGCCAACTTAATGTAGTTGAACTAAAAAAAAATAATAGTGAAAACAATGAAGGCTTTTTCAAAGATCGGTAATTTTCATAAAACTATATTTGTATTATAACTATTGCGATGAGATTGGTTATTGGCTTTTTATTAACTTTTTAATATGTTATTTGTCAAGCATGGTTTTTCTTTTTCTTTAAAATGGAAACTTTACTGTTCATTTTGTTAAATTTAATTAATTAAACTAATTAATAAAATAATAGCCACTTTTAACATGTAAAAAAAATAAATTTTAAAATGTGAAATAATAAAAACGGATGTTCTTTATGACTACGTGACACATTAAAATACATGTGCTTATCAGTGAAACGGAGAAGTGAAAGAAATTGAAGATAGTGTGGTTGTAATAGTGGCTGTAAATCAATGTTAAAGATGTCTAAATTAAAAAAATTAAACAAAAAAGAAGAAGATCAAAATAAAAAGGATAAGAACGTTCATTAATGAAATAAAAAACGCTAAAAAAACAACAAAGAACAAACAGAAAGAAAGAAGTTAATAAAAACATATCTTGTCTTTTTTTGAAATATTGCCTATTGGTAATTATATCCCACATCTTTGGAAAATTAAAAAAAAAAAACACATGAACTAGCTAATAGTGTGGTACACATGTATTATTACAAAATGAAAAGAAAAAAGCCTAACTATATTGAAATATAGAATAAAGTATTCTAAAAAAATGAATAATGTTTTTAGGTACTTGGATATAACTATTTAATTAATTTTCCCAATTTGATGATTAATCGATTAATCAATTAATAAAATAAACGTTGAATATTTGGAAAAAACATATGCATGATCATAAGTATAATTGCCGTTTAATAAGGAGTTTTGCTTAATCAACTATTACATAATAATTAGAAGAATAATAATAATATCCTTCTTTTTTAAAGAAACAGTATATACATTAACATAAAAAACTTTATTATAATCCACGTGGAGATGTATCAACTTTATTGTTTTTTTTTGTTTAATTTTTTTTTTTTTCTAGTTAAGAATAGGCTTTGAAGTATTTAAAGAGGAGAGAAAGAAAAAAAAAAAAAAAAAA
>JAJMDK010000119.1:12897-25100 GCA_030573515.1 Hanseniaspora jakobsenii
AAATATTTAAAAAGGAGAAAAAAAAAAAAAAAAAAAAAAGAAAATTATGTCAATCAATATACACGTGGGTGGCAAATAATAATAAAATTAAATAATTTAAAAAATACTTAGAAACTTATTCACAAGTAAGTTAATTAATTATATCCAAAAAGTAGTAATATGACCCACATGGGTACAGGAAGAACAAGAAGAACAAGAAGAAGAAGTAGAAGTGAATGTAAAATATTAGTGGTATTACTAGTAAGAAGGAAAGGGAGAGAGAGAAACAATGGAAGGGAGAGAGAAGGAAAAAAAAAATGAGTGATTGATTTTTTAAATTTTTATTAAAAAATTGTCATTAATGAAGGGACGAAGAAACAATACAAAACAACAAAAAAATAGAATAAATTATTAGGTGGGCTTTAACAAAAAGAACAAAAAACTTACACATTAATTAAAAAAAAGAACTAAACAAAAGAGAGATGGAATAAAATCTAATTAATCAAAATAATTTTAACTAGAGAGAGAGAGAATACACATGCACAATATCAATTAAAATTATTAATTACTAACAAAATAATAATAAAAAAAACGATAATTATTTCAAATAATTCTAATAATCATTTTTTTTTTTTTTAAAACTACTAATACTACTGAACAAAATTATTTTCAAATAATATATAAATAGAAGGGAGTTTCGATATTATATATTTTTTAAAATTAATTAAATTATCATTGTAATATGATTATAAGAAGAAAATAATCATAGAAACCATAGAAAATAACAATTATATATTTCCTAACCAACAAAACTTACAAACTACTAATAGATTTACAATTATTAGTTTAAATTTTTTAATATTTAATTAATTAAATAAAAAAAAAAAAAATTACAATATTCACGGATTTATCAAACTTTAGAAAAATATATAAAAAGTTATAACTATAATTTATACAACAAAAAAAACACACATACATATAAATAATATACAATAGAGAAAAAAATGAGTTTAGAAAAAGAAGATCAAACTGCAGTTTACATCAGAGAAAATGGTGGTAACGGTGCTTTCCACAATTATATCAACGATTTCTCACACATCAAAGATCCTTTAGAAAGAAGAAGATTGGCCTTGGAAAAGATCGACAACGCTGGTTTCAGTTGGAGATCTATCTACTTAATCCTTGTTGCCGGTGTTGGTTTCTTGAATGATTCCTATGATATCTTCACTATCTCCATTGCTTTAACTATGATGACTCCTATCTACTTTTCAGGTGAAAACGAATTCAGTTACGGGTTAACTACTTGGGTCAAGACCGGTACCTCTGTAGGTGCCGTTATTGGGCAAGTTGGTTTTGGTATTATGTCTGATGTTTTTGGTAGAAAGAAAGTTTATGGTTTAGAATTATTAATTATTATTGTCACAACTATTTTCCAAGCTTGTTTGGGTGAAGCTCCAGGTTTGAATTTCGCTCACTTGTTAGGATGGATGAGATTGATCCAAGGTATTGGTATTGGTGGTGACTACCCTGCTGCTGCTGTCATCACTGCTGAATTTGCCACTACTAAATGGAGAGGTGCCATCATGTCTGCTGTCTTTGCCTCCCAAGGTTGGGGTCAAGTTTTAGGTGCTGTTGTTGCTATTATCTGTGTCAGAGCTGGTAAGAACGATATCTTATTCTCTGAAAAGGAATGTGAAGGCCACTGTAAGAAGGCTCTTGATCAAATGTGGAGAGTTGTTATTGGTTTCGGTGCCGTTCCAGGTGCTATGGCTTTATACTACAGATTAACCATTCCTGAATCTCCAAGATACTCCTTAGATGTTCAAAACGATATCAACTTGGGTACTGCTGAAGTCTCTAGATACTTAGCTGGTGAATTAGGTGAAGCTGAACAAGAAGAATTAGATGTTTTAAAGAAAACTGGTGTTGAAGTTGACAACATTGATACTACTCAAAAGAAAGCCTCTTGGGCTGAATTCAGAGCTCACTTCTCTCAATGGAAGTATGGTAAGATTTTATTCGGTACTGCTTTCTCTTGGTTTATTTTAGATGTTGCTTTCTACGGATTAAACTTGAACACTTCTAATGTCTTAAAGGCTATTGGTATTGCCAAGGGTAAAACCATCTACAGTTCTTTGTTGTCCACTTGTAAAGGTAACTTGATTTTAATCTGTGCCGGTTCTGTTCCAGGTTATTGGTTTACCGTTGCCTTCATTGATACATGGATGGGTAGAAAGTCTATTCAATTAATGGGTTTCATTGCTTTAACATGTATTTTTGCCATTGTTGCCGGTATCCAAGACACTCCTAACCCAACTGAAGGTGGTATCTCTAAGTTCTCCTTTGCCTTGTATATTTTCGCTGAATTCTTCTCCAACTTTGGTCCAAACACTACCACTTTCTTATGTTCTGAACAATTCCCTTCAAGATTCAGAGGTACCGCTCACGGTATTTCCGCTGGTATTGGTAAGATTGGTGCTATCTTCTCTCAAACTGTCATTGGTTACTACGTTAACAGAGGTACTGATGGTATCAAGAAGTCTATGGGTATTTACTCTGGTTTAATGTTCTTGGGTGTTTTGTCCACTTTATTAACCAATGAAACTAAAGGTATCACTTTGGAAGAAGTTGCTTACAAATTCCACGGTGATGTTGATCCAAATCAATTCATTGCTTCCACAAGCCAACAAGAACAATCTTCTGAAACTGAAGAAGATATCAACAAGTTAGCTTAATTACAACTATAGTAATTATTTTTCTGTATACTAAATAAACAAATAAATATATATAACATTTAATTTACTAATTATAATATTAAATTTAAAATCACTTTTTTTAATTCATTTGTATCATCGTTTTAAATAAATTTATATAGCCTTTTATCTCTAGATATAGAACTAACAAATACAAAATGGAAATTAGTTGAAAAAAAAAGGAATTAAAAAGTTTATCTTACTGTTACATGTGACTTATCACATGATTAATTCCTTTTAGTTGTTAGACTTAAAAAAAATCAATAAAAAAGACATACACGTGACCACAACATTGGGCTGAACTACCATTTAATTTATAAATTTTATTTTGAATTGTAAAATGAAACGACTTTGCTAAAAAGAATGAATAAACTTGGATTAAAAAGCACATATCATTGAAAACCGAATTGATTTTCTCTAGAGATATTCTTCAGCCCGATACATATTGTTTTTAATATAGACATATATTCATTATAATTTTAATTTTTTAGGTGATTATCATGGAGGAGGGAGATATAAAGGATGTACTTTTCAATTTGCAAGAACAATATAAAAACAACATTCGTCAACAATTGTATTCAACATATGTGTTAAGGACTGTTTTGGAACATTACAAAAATAATAAAAGAAGTGATTCTGAAGGAAATGTAGACATTAACAAACAGTCTGAAGAATGGTCAGCAAAAACAGGTATTGCGAATAATAACAGTAAATCTGAGTTATGCGGAGAAAACTTACCAAAGAGAATCAGTTATTGGCCTAGAAGTTCAACTGCCAACTATATGAAATCAAAACTAATCTATGACTATATATCCGAAGAAGACATAAAAACAGAAATAAAACCCATTTTGCAATCTGATTCGATATCTAGTACACATTCCTCGATTGAAAGTGGAGAAACAAACAAAAACTACTATGGTGAAAACAACAGAGACATCACATCAAAGGAGTTTTCTGTTGAAAGAGATTATGAATATTTAATAAAAAAGGAAATAAAAGCTAGGATACAAGCAAAACTTTTTGAAAGACTCCGAAATAAAGAAAACGAATTAAGGAAAAATTACAGAGGAGAAGACTACGAAGAAGTTTTTCTAAACTTTTGGGAAAAGTTCAGTGAGGATAGCGAAAACAACAACAATAGTCCTTTATTAGTGAATAACTTATGTGAAAAGATCCTGAATGAATTCAATGGAGTAATTTCAAACATGAATGATGATTATGCCCAGAGAGAAGATAACATATATATGAATCATAATAACTCTGAAAGAGACACGATCTCAGAAATGTCATTCAAAGATGTGCTCAGCAATGCTCAATTGGTTTATGATGAGAGTGAAAGTGATGGTTTTAGTAACTCCAGTGATGAAAACGAGGATGTGATTTCTAAAGATAACAAATTAAGTAATAAAAAAATTAGATTTCAGGAGATATCAAAGAGGTGTGAGGAGATGTTTTCAAAGGCTAGTATAATCTCTGATTTTGATACATACAACAGCAAAAATAACACATCAGAACAAGATTAGTTGGTGGCTTTTATTATGAAAAAATAAAAATAAACTAGAGTTAGCTCAAGAGTAGACTCATTTATATAAAAAATATTTGTAAACATATTTTAAAAAGGTTGTTAAAATTAATAACTATAGGGAAAAATTAACAAATTATAAAAAACGAAAAATAAAAAAAAGTGGTTCTGTATATACTTTTGAAAAACCTAAATGAAGATTAGTGTCATGGACACCTATTATTTCTTTTCAGTCTTTTTCAATTTCTTATTCTCTTTCTTCTGTGCCTTATCAGCTTTTTTATTCTCCTTCTTCTCCCTCTTTTCCTTCTTTTCTTTCTTGTCTTTTTTTTCCTTCTTCTGCACCTTATCAGCCTTTTTCTTTTCTTTCTTCTCCTTCTTTTCTATTTTGATTTTCAACTTTAGTTTTTTCTTATCTCTTTTTTCAGATTTTTTATCCTTCTTTTCTTTCTTTTTATCTCCTTTAGCCTTTTTACTAGAGGCTCTACTAACCACTACAGGTTCCTTCTTTTGATCTTCTATGATTTTTTCACCTATTGTCCCCTGGAGACCCTTTCCTTTAACAAACATCGAAGTATACAAAGGAGAGGTATGTTTTTTCATCTCATTAACCAGTTCATTCTCATCCTTTTCCTTGGTCATAATAATTTCACCCGTTTTAGAATCCAGTTCTGTGTTTAAATTTTTCAAGTTATTATCAAACATACTCTCCCACCATTTGTCCTTTTGATCCAAGTTGTTCACAAGACCTATTCCCTTTCTGTCCTTTTTATGCTTGATCAAAATTGGATGAACTAATCCATTCTCAGAGAGGGGTTTTCCATGTCCCTTCCAACCATGTTTACGTAAGTATTCATCACTTTTCATTTTTCTGTATAATAATTCTTGTTTAGAAGACTGATTTCTGGTTTAAACCTCAAAATTCGTTAGTTTAATAAGAAGAGTCTTTATAATATATACTAAATATTATTACCTTAACGTTTTGTTATTCTTTAGATTTTATTCATGTGAATGGGTCAATTATAACAATATTAATAATAAAATTGAAAAATTGAAAATTAAGAAGAGCTTTGATGATAATGTTAACAATCATAAAAAAAAAAGAAACTTTTTTTTTAAATTATCAAACACGTGATATTTTTCAGATAACAATTAAAAAAAAATCTCATCATCTTTATTTTTTTTATTATCAGTGTAGAAGAAGAAATTAACTACAATTACTATTGCCAATAAGAAGAAAAAGAGAACCGACAGAAAACTACTTAGTGTATTTATATTTTATCATAGTTATTAATACTTATATTAGCTATATTGGTCTTTGAAGTTTAGTCAACAAAAAAAACAAAGAGTTATGGGTGAAAGCAGTAAAAGAACTATTAATGATATTGAGGAGAATAAAGAAGATGAAGATATCGATTTAAAAAGACAAAAAGTTCGTCAAAATACTAGTGAACTTGATACAGACCTTTATAAAACAGAGAGGGAATATACTACTGCATTAGTAAAGAACTTACCGAAAAGCACCAATATAAAAAACATTGAAAGCTTTTTTAGTGTCTGTGGTCAAATCAAAAACATAAAATTCATCAAAAGTGCCCAAGTCGCTAAAATCCAATTTTCATCAAGACAAGAGATGTTGTCATGTTTGACGATGAATTTCAAGCATTTCAATAACAACACACAATCAAATATTTTGGAGATTGAACCATATGAGAATGCTTCTATATGGATGACAAACTATCCTCCTCACTATACTTATATGGATCTAAAGACATTGTTTGAAAAGCATCTTGGAAAAGATTCACTTTTTGAAGTTAGACTTCCGAGTTTGAAATATAACAGTAACAAAAGATTTGCATATGTAGATTTAATATCACAAGAACTATGCGAGAAAGCTGTTAACTTAATTGATGGTATGGTTATAGAAGACTTTAAGTTAATAGTAAAATTAAACAGTAATAAAAATATGGACCATGTAAAAACTAATGATAAAAGCAATTATGATAACAATGAACATGAACTTTATTTAACAAATTTACTACCAAAAAACAAAGATGAAGAATTATTTCAAAAGTTTCAGAATATATGTGGATGTGAGAATATTTCTGTAGAGGAACATTTTGAAGTTCCTATCAAACGAATAAGTAAAAACAACAAAGGTAATACAAAGAAAAACATAGGATTCATTACATTCAAAGAAAGAAAATGCGTAGAGAAGATATTGGATTATAGTAAAAAAAATAATAAAACATTTTATTTGAAGTTACCCACAAATAAGGTTTTTTACCAAAAGGTAGAGAGCAAAGGTTATTTAGAACGACAAAAGTTCAAAAGAATGGTAGATCTTGGCAAAAAATATAAAGATTACAATCAATGGGTTTCCTTTTATCCCCTTATTGAAGACAAAATCTTTAACCTGAACAAGTTTTTACTAAAGAAGTTTTTGGAAAATGACGAAATTGAGATCCTAGACACATTACTCATAACTGATCACAGGTGCATCTTGGTTAAAACCAATACTGAGCAAGCTGCATCAAAGCTGAAACTGAAATTTGACAAGATGAATGGTTTGAAAATCAACAAAGTTGTCTATTCTAACGAAACATTGCATGTATCTGATATTATGGATCTTGTAAAGTTTTCAAAATTGAGTAGTAATAGTAGTAAAAAACCTTTGATAGATAAACTGGAGAATGCTTCTACAAGCAGTAATGACTCTAAAAAGGAAAATCAGAACGATGGTGTAACTTCGCAGGATATTAGTTCAACTCCCAAACCTCAAGAAGAATCTGTAACCAAAGTCATGACAAATGATGATTTTTTGAAATTGTTTAAGTGATATATATATATATATATATATTTGTTTAAAACTTATCAACTGGTAATGAAACAGGAGCTAATTAACAACCCTTAATTGCTTTGATTATACACATATAACCTAAATACATTGTTATCTTTTTTATTATTTCGTTGATGTCGTTATCTTTTAGTTTAAAATGTATCGAATACTCTATGACATAACCAAGTGAATAAGTGAAGTCACGCAAACACTCATAAAAGTATTTTTTTTTTCAAAAATGAAAAAAAAAAAAAAAAAAGATTAACGAAAAACAAAAAAAAAAAAAAGAAAAAAAAGGGTCATAAGAATAGTAACTTTGAAAATAACTGAAAAGTGGTTATTTCATCGTAATTATCATTAAGTTGACATCTATAAAATCAAAGTTTGTATATAAAGAACTTTTTATTTAAAACAGAACAAAAATTTTACGATATTGATTTTTTAAATAAAAAAGTAAAAAAAACAAATACCGACATTGAATAACCCTTAGATATAAGCCAAACATTAGAAGCTTTTGGGTATTAAAAAAAAAGAAAACAAAAATGTCAAAATTTAGTAGTTTGTTAGCTGGTGCCAATACCAACTATACATTCAGCAATTGGGCTAAAATATACAGTATCAAGCCAAACTTATACTTTCAGCCTGAGAGTATTGATGAAATCAAAGAAATTATAGAGCTATGCAGTGAACAAAAGAAGACATTAACAGTTGTTGGATCAGGACATTCCCCTAGTGATTTATGTTTAAGCAGTGAATGTTTGATAAATCTTGATAAAATGAACAAAGTGATTTCTTTAAAGGAGTATAAAGGATACGCTGACATTGAGGTTGAAGCAGGTGTTAGAATTTTCCATTTGAACGACTATTTAATTGAGAAGGGTTACAATATGCAAAACCTTGGATCTATTTCAGAACAAAGTGTTGCCGGTATCATCTCTACAGGTACCCATGGATCATCTGCTCTACACTCTTTAGTATCTTCTCAATATGTCAACTTAACTTTAATAAACGGTAAAGGAGAATTAATATTCTGTGATGAAAACAACAACGTTGATATTTTCAAAGCTGCTTTGCTATCTTTAGGTAAAATTGGTATCATCGTAAAGGCCACTATCAGAGTCATTCCATCTTACAACATTAAGTCTGTTCAAGAGGTTATCAACTTTGAAACTCTTTTAGAAAATTGGGACTCCATCTGGACTAGCAGTGAATTCATAAGATGTTGGTGGTATCCTTACAACAGAAAGTGTGTTTTATGGAGGGGTGTCAAAACTGAAGAGCCTTTGAGTGAAACACCTAGAAAATCTTGGTGGGGTACCACCATTGGTAGATTCTCTTATGAGTTGATGCTATATATTTCTGTTAGATTATTCCCACGCTTAACTCCTGCTATTGAAAGATTTGTCTTCAAAAATCAATTTGGTGTTGTTGAAACTTTCAGTAGTGAAAAGTCAGGCAAGAGTATGAATGCTGAAGAATCATCAGCCATGTCTTGTGTCCAAACCTCTATAGAAGGATTGAATATGGATTGTCTATTTTCTCAATTTGTTGATGAATGGAATTGTCCAATGACCAACGGGCCTCAAGTTCTAAAAGCTTTAGACTACGCCATTTCCAAAGCCGCTGAAACAGGTGCTTACTTTGTCCACGTTCCTATGGAAGTAAGATGTTCTAACACCACCATTCCTAAGCAACATCCAGATTATAGCTCTAGAACAGCCACATCTGCTGGACCAGTCTATGGTAATCTAGTCAGACCATTCCTTGACCCTACAACCACATCTTTGGAGTACTCTGATAAGGTTACTAATAACCAATTAACTCTTTACATTAATGCAACTATCTATAGACCTTTCGGTTACAACACTCCAATTAGAAAATGGTTCTCTGAATTTGAATCCATTCTTATTGCAGCCCAAGGTAAACCGCACTGGGCTAAAAACTTCATAGGACAACTAAGTTACTTGCCTGAAAATGTCAAACCATTAAGTGAATACAAGGATTATGACATGTTTGGAATGGCAACATTATTCAAAGAATGGTTTGGTCAACGATTGGATGACTGGAAAAATATCAGAAAAGAACAAGATCCAAACGGTGTTTTCTTAGCTAATGCAGACTGGTGTGAAAAGAATGGTTTATTATAACCTTGGTATTTTTTTTTTCTTTTTAAATTGTTCTTAAAGTACATTATAATAGTACAATTAAAAAAATTTGGTTGCCAATTCAAAACAATGTAACCACAATAGAGACCTTTACCATTATCAATATAAAAAAATAAAAATAAAAAAAAATTAAAAATTACGTATATAAATTCATTTTAATATCAATTCTGAGATCATGCTTTTTATCGAATCCTTATTATTACTCAACAGTTTTAACTTCTATTCTCCTTATACTCATCAGCCCAATCGAAGAACTGAGAGAATTTGTGAATATCATTGTTATCTCTACCCCATGAATCGAGTTGTCTTCCATCAGTCGAATGCAGCAATTCACCTCCGTTTTTATACATAATACAATAAGGATAGTAACTGAATGTATGCATCAATCTATTGACTTTTGCTTTTAGTATTTCATAATCTGGATTTGAGATATACTCATAAAAGTCAAATGGCAAATTGTAAATATAGGCTCTTTTTTTAAGATCTGGCTTGATAGCATCCACTAGCGAAGGATGCTCTCTTATCCCTGTAACATTCTGCTTTATCAGGGAAGAAATTCTTTCGCTTGTAGTTATTATAGTATCTTCACTTTGACTGTTGGAATAAGATTTTAAATCTTCCTCGTAATATTGTTTGTTTTCTTTTAAGAACGATCCTAAGTTGTTTTCTTGATCTAAAACCTGAACTGTTGCTAATGGTGTGTCAGAATTTTTATATTTTTGTTCCATCCTTTTAAACTCATCCTCATATACCTTTTCTGTTGCAATAATAGATTCCAAAACTGCGTTTTTCATTGAATTTTTAATAGACCCATCAAGCAATAAAGTTTGAAACATTTGAAATCTAAAAAATACAGCTAACTGTCCCAAATCAAATTCTTGATTTTTAACTAAAGCTGATTCTCTTATTAACTCCTCATATTTTTTTATATCTTCAGTTTCACAATATCCTTCGTCATAGAATAAAGGCTTTAAGATCGGATTTTCTCCACTGGAGTAGTCAACATAGAAAGAACACTCATTAAAGACCAAATACTTCAAATTTCTCAACCTTGGTAACATAACTCTACTGATGATATCTTTTTGATAGTGGTAGTAATAATGAATGGATTTAATAATAAATTCAGGGTCTATAAATGTAGACTTAATATGATCACTTTCGATGCCTGTGCCATTTGAGCAATCTACAAATGATATATTTTTTAGTTCCTCCGCTATATCATATCCATAACCTTGAGAAAAATCTTCAAAAAATTCCAAATATAGTCTTTTCATCAGTTGTATTTTAATGTACATAATCTTGATCAAGTCATCATGTTCTATAGTTCTTTGATCTTCAAAGGGTACATCTATTAAAGCATTAGGTATTAGTTTGATGTTGTCAATATGTCTACTGATATCAAAACCATAGTTATTGTCCATTCTTAAAAGACTATTTTTAATACAAAGGTCTAATCCAGTAGCTTGGTTGGTCAAAACTGATGGATATACAGCTACACTCTTGGAATATGGCAACATGGTCATAGCGCTTATAAAATCAAAAATGTTCAATTGGTACAAGCATTCCGGTTTATTTTGCAAACCTAACATGTTCTTTTTCATCAAATCATTTCTCAAGTAATGGTCACATCTTTTGCAATTACATGTAGCCATAGCCTTAAACCCATTGAAATCATAACCTTCATTGCTAGTAAATGGTTTTGTTAATGTATGCTCAGTGCCATAGTCATATTCAGCCCTCAAATCCAAAAAGGTTAAGTTCGGACAACTGTCTAAAATGCAAAGCATATCTTCAAAGGGGATGTTCTTAAGGCCAGTAGAAGTTTGGAAATCTAATTTTAGTTTTCTCAAGTTCCTTAAAAACTTGTTTTTGGTTTTGTCAAAAAATCTTTTTATCAAACCTGGTTTATATTCTAGAGAGATTAAGGATAAGTCCGCAATGTTCTCAAAGTCTAAAAGCTCAAATAGCACCGTTTCATTTCTTTTACCTAGCTTAGGATCCCATGATATGACTGTAACAGTTTCTAATGATTCATTGTAAAATATATCAGTTAATTTAGGGACTTTGCCCTCTTCACTCATTGATATATATTTCGGATGGTTCATAGGAAATTGGTCATCCTTCCAATGTAATTTCAGATCTTTGATTTTCAGTTTCGGCAAGTATCGTTTAGTATCAGCAGTTGGATTAGATGTCTTAAATATATTATGTGTACAATTAGAGTATATCAAACCCTTTAGCATAGAGGTATCTTCTGCATACTGGTTATTATTTCTAACAGGCTTTGCAAAAATCAAAGCTGGGTCTATAAAAGTTGAGATTGTATCAATCAACAAGGGCAAATCATCGTCCATATAAATATAATTTAAATACATTTTGAAACTCAACAATGTTTCATTCAGTAGTTTGGAGTAAATCGGAATGCCAAAGTCATCATCAACGTATTCCAAGTTTATTTGCTCACCACGGTTATCATCCTGGGATTGATTATTCACATTAAAGTACTCCGAATAACTTATAGTTTTCAATGGTGGAGCATTCTCCAAGGACTTATTGGAAAATGTGTTTCTGTTGGCATATAAGATTTGATACTGAAACGGTGAAACCATGTTTTCAATTCTTTGCAAATTGAAACTCTTCAAGGCGCAATTCAAAATGTGCAGCTGCAGCTTTTGATTAACATCCCAGTTAAATCTTATCCATTCAATAGAGTTTATAATGTTTTGGTTTCTTGTGTATGTATAATGATCCTTCACCTCATCAATATCCTTTTTTGTAATGGTATTTATAAACTTTTTTATGTTGCAAATTATCTCAGCTTGCCCGTAGCCCCTATTGTTACCCAGAAAAGACCAAGATGCTTCTATATTAATCACATTAGATTTCACAATAGGTGTGTCATTAATATATATCTTTCTGTATAAAGATTTATTGGCTAAATGATT
>JAJMDK010000120.1:0-25090 GCA_030573515.1 Hanseniaspora jakobsenii
ATTAAGATAACTACATCAAATTCATTTCAGTATATCTTGTTTCTTCAAGGGTACTTTTAATCATACTTCTTTACTATTATTATTAATATAACATGATATAATTTATTAAATGAATCACTATATTGACTTTTAGTTAACCTATTAATTATTAATTATTATATTAATTACTAAAGAATTATAACGGTAATTAATATTTATTTATTATTTATTATTATTATTAAAAAAATCACCTTGTTTTTTATATATCTATTGAATTTCTTATAATCATTATATACAAACACATTATATCTATTATTTATTTATTTAACTCGTATATATATTTTTATCTATATATATATCTATATATTATTATTATATACGACATAAATAAATAAATAAATAATATCATATGTTTTAATTAAGTAAGTAAGTAATAATAATAATAGAAATAATTAAGAGTAGTTATAATAATAATTATTATTATTACTTACTATAGAGTTATTATTATTATTATTATTATTATTATATATTTTTTTTAAAATATACTTAAATCATGTGATATGATCATGTGATATATAATATATAATAATAATTAATTATTAATATATCACATGATCATATTTAATCTATATTTGTTATTATCATACATATTAGTTAATTACTTTTATACTTAGTTAGTTACTTAATTAATTAATTATTTATTATATCATCAACAAATTATTATATATGTGGTAATAAAATTTTTTATACATATTATAATATAAAATATAAAATATAAATTAGATTAGATTAGATCAAAAAATAATAATAACATTATTATTATTATAGTTAGTGTTAATTTAATTAGTGTTAATGAGTTAATTTTTATTTAATTAATTCTTTTATAATAGAGAGAAAGAAAGAAAGAAACTATTATTATTATTGTTGTAGTTACTAATAAAAAAAAAATATTAAACACACACACACACACACACATAATATAATTAAAATATATTATACACTAAAAAAAAATATATTACTACTATTATTATTATTATTAACACTCATCGAATTATATATACATATATATATCTCAATAAAAATAATAATATTACTATTACTATTAAATACAATTGAAGAAAAGAAATTTAAATAACAACCACATCATAAATAACCTATATATATAATATATAAAAATATGTTCAAGTGGATACAAGGTGGTTTATCTGCAGTTACTGGAATAGCTGAACCTGAATATGGTTCTTCACACTTACACTCCTGTACTAAAAGAAGTACTGAGATTCTTAAGAAAAACCCATACAAGAAGGCTAATCTTTCAAAAGATTTCAACTTTCAATTACCTTCATCTACTAATGTAGAAACTGCCACTTTTTATTTCAATGATTTAGAATCAGGTTACTGTGGTTTTGCTCAAATTATTCATTCTAATATTGGTATCACCACTACTGCCCAATTTACTTTTAAACTTTACAATAACAAGATCAAAGATTTCAATCAAATTTGGACATCTACCAAATTGGAAAATTTTAGCATCAAAAATGGTAGAGATTTCTATGCTGATAATCTCTCCTTGGAATGGACCTCTGATGGGTCTATCAAGTTATCCTCCTCTGTTAATCCTGAATCGATTGTTAACTTGATATTCAAGCCTTTAACTAATGGTTGCAAAATAGGTGAAGATCCTTCCACCTATTATGGTCCATCTATTGAAGAAAGTTGGGGTAGTATGAGACATGTGTTTATGCCTAGATGTTCCGTTGAGGGTAATTTTACAAACCTGAAATTAGCTTTAAACATTGATTTCACTCCAGATGGTAAGACTCTAGGGCTATATGTCATGGCCCTGCAAAATATGAAACCTCACCATGCCGCTAAGGAATGGAGATTTGTATGGTTTGTCAATGACTCTTACTCTTTAACTTTAATGCAATTTGAAACTCCTAAATCTTATGGTAACTGCATTGTCTCCACTGCTGTTATCACAAAGGACGATAAAGTTATTGTCTGTCCTGTGGATAATGAAACTACGTTATTGAACCAATACAAAGATGAAGAAACAGGTTGGACTTATACCAAAGATATTGATTACAAATTTAATGGTTATTTAATCAATGACGATGATGATGATGACAAACAAGAAGATTTGATTACTAATAGTAGTAGTAATGATGATAACGATAAAACTGAGAAGAATAAAAACTCTGTACAATTCCATTTAAAAGGTCCATTAACCAATATCATTGAAAGGGTTGATGTTATGAATGAGATTCCACAGTTTGTTAAGAATATCGTCTCTGGTGTTGCAGGCACAAAGCCTTACATTTACCAATACTACACGGAGGATTTATCTCTAACCAGATCTGATGATGAAAAGGAGGAAGAAGGAGAAAATAAAAATGAACCTATAAAGGGAAGTGCTTGGGTTGAAATCACATACATAGTCGATGAAAGAACCCCTGAACCTCAACAATAAATAAATAAAATAAAATAAATTGAAATATATATATATTTTATATATATTTAGTTTTATTTATTTATAATATAAAAACAAAAAAAACAATTTTTCCAAAAAAAAAAATTAAAATAATAATAATAATATTATTATAAATGTGTGTGTATATATAGATATATTTATTAAAGATATTTATCAAGGATTTACGTTACTAACTCTAAAATCTTATAATATGAGTTAATAATAATGTATCTCTCTATTATTTTATTTTACTTATAAAAAACTTTATAAAAACCTTTATATATAATGTTATCATATCATTCTTCATCACTCTCTGAGAACTCCATTTCCATCTCTTCATCTTCAGCATCCGTGTCGTGCCAGAATGATGTCTTTTTATCATGCTCAAAACCCCTCTCTTCAACTCTATACATCTTCATTCCACCATCCTCTTCTTCATAATTATTATTATTCCTGCTAATACTACTGTCATTATTATTATTGCTTATACTATTACTGTTATTATTAAGATTATTGAGACTGTTATTAGTTCCAAAGACACCTCCATTATTATTTCCTGGTTGTTGTTTGGGCATGACGAAATCCTTTGGGATATCCTGTTGTGAGCGTTCAACTTCCAATCTCACCCTTTCATCATAGAGTTCTTTACGTTTCCGCATATCCACAGCGGCATCCACATTCGCTGGCGAGTCCAAGTTTGGATCCTCCAACAAGGATATGATCGACATAAGCACCGTCTCTGCAGTCTGCACAGGCGACCACGTTTCATTGTCCGGTTCTCCACTCGTGGCATCCCCAGACTGGTGCAGGATCGAAATACACAATCTTCCATCTTTGTAAACGTTCGGGTGATAAATTGGAGGGACAAATCTGAATTCAGGCGGAGAGTAAGGATAGTCATCGGGAAAGGTCATGACACCCTTTAAGTAGCCATTGTTGTATATGGAGTCTGGGTTCTGGATCATGATGCCTACGTTCCATGAAAAGAGGTTCGAGTCATTGGTTAGCTCAACGTTGAAGAAGGGGATGGATGTTCGTGGATCAGTGAGCTGCTTGTACTGCTTTGATATCACTGAAGCGGCAGATTTCTTTGTTAACATTGTTTCAGACATTGTTTCTTTTTTTTCTATATATATATGGTGTTATTAATTAGTTGATAATAATATTAAAAAGTTATAATTATGTATATGTTTTATTGGTAAAATATACTTTGGTGTTTGCTTTTTTTACTATAATGTCCTTTTTCTTTTTCTTCTTGGTGGTTGTTGAAAACCTATATTATAATAATTTAAAAATATCTATTTATATTTCTTTTTGTATAGATTAGTTCTTAATCTTATAGTTGGATGTATCTCTTATGCTTTATATATATTGATCTAATTCTTTAGATATATATCTAATATAACCCTTTATAATGCTAATTAACTTTATAAAATAATATAACATCTCCCTTGTGTGAAAGTGGAATATATTAAGTGATAATATAACTCAAATAGATTGTTCCAAAATAATTAATAATTATAAAATTTTTTGTTAATATAAATCATCTAACAAAAAATAAATAATTCAGTACTTAGTGGTAGTAAAGAAAAAAAAATTTTTTTTTTTTTCTATATAGTTAATTTTTTCTTACTTGTCTCTCTCTCTATTATTTTTTTTTCTTCTTTTCTTTCATCCTTACTTTTTTTTTCTTCTTCCACAACTCTCCTTTATTTTATTTTACTCTCTGATAATATCATCACATATATTTATTTGTAAAAAATTATGTAATTGTCTCCTCCTCCCTTACATTTATTCTTATTCATAATTATCTAATTGTCTAATTATTTAATTATCTGATGATTTTGAGAATCAATGACAATACAAGTATTGTATTTATGTCATTGTGAATATGTATAAATATAAATATATCTCGATGAAATTACAACCGCAAGATGTGTACACATATATATATAAGCACATCTCATCTCCTCATCTCCTTATCTTCTCTACTGTTTCTCTTTTTATGTTTTTAAATTAGTTTTAGTGTTCTATTTCTTTCCTCACTAAGCTATTATAATCATCCATTATTCTACATACATTTAAAAAAAAAAGAGAAAAAGATTAATATCATTAGAATTCATTAAATTTTTCACATATATGCTTATTAGCGTGAATATATATATACAAGGTGGGGAGGGTGGATTTTTTTGTTTTTTCTTATTTAAAAGGCAAACAATTAATAAATTTTGTTATTAGAACTAAAGGAAATAATCATAATGAACTTATCGTTACTTTTCTTTATGACTCTGAGTATCATCTTGTTCGTCTCTACTATTACTATTCTTACCATCATCACTATTATTGTCATCATTTGTAGGTTTAGTTTGGTTGAATCTTCTTTTCAAATTTTGTATTAACTTTTCATTGGTCTCTAGTCTCTTGCCTAGTGGAGTGTTATCGCCGTTCGTTACATTTACACCACTACCATTACTCTTGTTATTACTACTGGAAAACTGTTTGTAGTCAAATTCATTACAATAATCTCTGTTGATGTCTTCAAGGGCCTTAAAGAATAAAAATCTCCGAATTCTGTTCCAAGGGTCTTGAAACACACTTCCATAGTTATTGTAAGCTGCAACAAGTTCAGATCTCATAGTGTTTTGCCATTCTCCCTCACTCATTCGTTTTCCCAAATTTTCAATTTTTTCTAGTTTTTGCTTTTCTTTATTCATTTGTTTAAGCATTCTCTCCTCTTCACTTAGGTAGAGATCCTCAAGATCAAAATCTAACTCCCCAACTAAAAAAAATAACTCCAAAAATACCGTCACTAATAATCCCCATCCCAATATTTCCCATAGAGATACACTCTTTGCTGTTAATAAACCAGAGTTCTTTGCATAGTTTCCATAAAACCCACTGAAGTTTCCCCTGTTGGCTCGGCTCCATTCATCTTCATATGTAGTATCACCATTACTGAAACCACTAGAGTACTCTCCACCATACATTTGTCGCTGTTGTCTTTCATAAGCTGCTCTTGCACGCATGTACTGTCTAAAGGCATCAACATTTACACCATCATCATTATCGCCATTATAAAAACCTCTTCTGCCATACTTCCATCCTATAGCATGTTTGTCATATTGAGTCTTTCTGGCAGGGGTGGATAGCAATTCATAAGCTTCCTTTAACATATGGAATTTCTTTGTAATTTCCTTATCTGCTGCACTTTCCCCATCTTTATTCTCATCTTTAATGTTGCCCTTTAATCTGTCATATTTCTTCAATGAATGACTATCCGGGTGATACTGTTTACAAAGTTTATAATAGTGTTTTTTGATTTTTTTAAGATTCGTTTCATGATCTTCTAAATTCAACACTTCATAAGGTGACATGTTAAAGGTTATCACATGTCTCTTATCATCATTCACCTTACCACTATCGGCTGCTACGTATCTCTTAATATTAATATTATACTTGTTTATAGTAATTGCTTGAATCTTGAAGTTATTCACTACACCGTTCAGAATAGTTGTTCTCATTATTATTTTAATTTTTTAATTTTTAAATAATTTTCTTATTTTAATGTATATGTATATATAGATCTATGTTTATTTTGTTTTTTGTAGGATTAGATTCTAAAACATACAATAAACTTTGTCACTTCTAATAATCAACTCTTCAAATGATGATAGAGTATATGTATAGTATATATGTTGCAATCTTATTCTATGTTGTGTGATATATAATGGCGTTGATAATCAGCTCTACCTTGGTCATATATAGCTTTTCTAGCTCTTCAAAGAATATTTATTTAATTATGTTGTTGTTGTTTTTTTTTTATTTTATCTTGGAATATATTGATTATTGTTGAATACGTATATAGAGAGTATGTTATCTTTAGTAATGTGTCATTTAAAGTATTTACAATTGCTTTTTTTTGGTAATATCTTCTATAGAAAAAGCATATAAAGAAAATCTTATTGGATGTTAATCTCAATAACATGAATATCTCATTGTTAGTAATAATAATTTTTCTAATGTTTAAACAACTTACTAAATCAAAAGAGAGATAATTTTAAATAATAACATCAACTTGCACTCTGTCAATTATCTCATTATCTCAATTAATAATTTTTATTTTTTCAAATAGCGCTTAATTTTAAAGAAATAAAAAATAAAAAATAATCTCCATTTGATTAATTTCTCAATTTAACAATATCGGTGTTAAAAATTATTAGAAGAAGAAGAAGAATAGAGAATTTTAGGACATATAAAAAAAGAAGAAAAAGAAAAAGAAGGGCGGCTTATCTTTCAACGTATTTAACATAAAAAAAAATATATAGATCATGTGACTAACTCTAGTTTTTTTTTTTTTTTACACATCAATGACTAAATTATTTTTTTTTTGAATCATTATTATCACAGCTCATCACATGGAAGATTACTAAATTAACACTTATATTAACTTTGTCATTCATATTATTTATTTAAAAAAGTTGTTATAAAGCTAATTAATCTCTTAAAAGTCATCATTTGCATAGTGTAGATGAATATATTTTTTTTATAACGCTGTTGTTAAAATAGAAATCGTAAAAAAAACAATCTCACTCTTTTTCTCCTATTTTTACTCTATTTTAGAGTATAGGACAATGTACACTTTTATAAGTGTTATCACATGACTAAAAAATCATATTATCAAAAAAAAATTTATGATTTTTTTTATATTCAAAGTCTTCCTTCAATATATGTTTTCCCTGTTTCATTACGAATGACTTATATGAAGAATCAATGAACACTAGAGTATGTTTGCTAACACTATCAATTTACCTTTCATATAAACAAACTTAAACAATAAAAACCCTGCTCATTGATATCAGTACTAATGAGCGAGTAAGTCATTTGTTTGTTTTCTATTATTTATCTATATAAAAAAAACAAAACAAATTTAAAAAAGAAATCAACCACACTCTATTCTTTTTTTTACCATCCAGCGACATAAATACATATGTGTATTGTCTGATTCCTTTTTTTTTTATTCTCTTTTTAAAATCTTTATAAAAAGAACGTTTTTTGTTTGATAATGGGTGCCATTTAACTTCTAGAATTAAGATGTTAAAGTTATCAAGCAAACAAACAACCAAATTAAAAAAAGAATATCAGTCTCCTTCCAAAAACGACATGATTATCAAACGTTGTTTCGCGGTTGTCATTAATACTCCTATAATTATCTTTTTCTTTTTTATTATTTGTCTGTCTGTCTCTAGATGTCATTGCATTTCTTTTTTTCTTTTTATTTAATGCTTCTCTTTTCTTTGTGGAGTTTATAGATGTATCTTTTTTACTAATAGACCTGTGTGTATATTGATATATTAAACTTCCATAGAATTGTGTTTATGCTTTTTGAAAAAATCTAATTGCTATAAAATGTTAATGGAGTAACAGAACAATAAGAGAGAAAGAAAGAAATAGCGATTATGGGATTAAAAAAAAGATGACTATGGTATGTTATAAACTCTTTATTATTTGGATTTTTTTCTAGTTGATTTGGCTTAGCTGATCAATTTTTAGAACAATCAAATGTGAAAGGTTCGTAAACTGGATGTCTCACTACCTGACCTTCAATGAAAAAAGTATCAATGAATCTTATTTTTTTTTTTTTAATTTGATTAACTCTGATGCATTTTTCAAATGTGTTTTTATTTAAAAAAAAAATATAACACAGAGAATAGCTCAAAAAATCACTAAAAAAAAGACAGTTCATATTTTTATTAACACAGACTCGTTACAGTAGTGAATTCAAAGGTTGATTTTGTATTTTTTCATCTTCTTCTTTTTCTATTTTCCTATATGTATTCGAGAATCGGTGTATACCTTTCAAAAAAATATGAATGGATTAGATTATGTGCAGTTTAGTGCTAGACAATAAAGATTTCTATACCTTCTATGTCTAAAAAAATGTCATGCGGTTACATATCTGAAAAAAAACAGATTGCAAACAGTCTTTTTTATTAATACATATTCTTTTGAATTAAATTCAAAAAAAAAGGAGTGTGATAAAATTTCATATTAAAGACCAAATGTTACAAACTGGGTTCTGTATTGTTGATCGCATTGACTTTTTCATAGAGTTTTATATGTAAATTTATTCATATTTCTGGTAATAACATTGCACAGTTTTGAAAACTTTTCATAGAACTTGGAATCACTGTTGGAAATTTTTTCATTCAACATTAACACTAAGTTAAGCTCTTAATTAAAAACGGGAGCGAAAACAAAAGAGTCTGTTTATTTGAAAGTAGGAAACGTTCTTTTTGAAATTTTTAGATATAGATGTCACTTGTAGTGTAACTATATTTAAAACAAAATGTTATAATGAGTTGAATGTGAAACTAGCACATGAGTTTTATAAACACTTGTTGTTTTTTTTAACTTCTTTTTATTGACCTGATGGTATTCTATCAATCACCTAATTTGTTTCATTCAACTTCATTGTATTATTTTTCAGATAAAAGGATATGTTCTATCACTGTTACTACTTTCACTTTAGTTTCTGCTTTATGAAATAAATTTATAAATTTTATGAATTTATTAAAAAGCTGAAACTGAAAGTAACGACTACTTTTGATTAAAAATAATATTGGCATTATTATTTTTAATGTTTTTTTTTTATTTTTTTTTTCAATGTGGTTATTTTGTTTTTTTGTTTTTTTTTTTTTAAAGAATAGTTCATTACTTTCATAATGACTTCAAAAAAAAAAAATGATAATAATAATAAAAACTAATTTGACTTACTCTATTCAACAATTTTGATTTATGCATTTATCAATAAGTTTACTTTTTATTGATCAATGTAGTGTAATCTTTTTGTTTTATAGATTATGAGTTATCCTTTCTTTTTTTCATTAATGTCTGTGTTTTCTGTACAGTGTCAATTTTGAAAATATTTGGACTAATTCAATATCATATAAATATGATCTAACTTGCTACTTTCTCTATATGAAAAAGAATTTTTTTAAAAAAAAGAACAAAATCTGATAGAAAAGTTTTCTTATTATAAATATGTGGCTTTTTTCAGATATCACTCAAGATTAAAATCCTTTGATTTTGTCTCCTTTTTTTTCTTTTTTTATTTGGAAAGCACTAGCAGTTGAATTTTTGGAACTTTTCTTCTTCATTTCATTTTGTTAGACTTTGTTGTGAGCATTTGACTGTTTCTTTTCTATATTAGTTATTTATTTGAACATTTAAAAGCTTCACACTAGTTTTCTCAATCTATCAAACATTCTTTTATATATTTTTAAGTGCTTTTTATTAAGGCTAATGAAAAACTCTTAAAGAGAAAATAGTTTTGTTTGTTGTATATTTAGAGTGTTATTAAAAAAAACAAATATCTTTTTTATAGTATTAAAACACTGAATTGATTAAACAAAAAAAAAAATTCTATATTGTGTGTGTTTCCAATCTGATTAAAAAAAAAACGAGTATATTAAACTAATCAATGATCACATGATCACTTCTTTTAGAAAAACAGATTATTAACTTTTTTTTATTATTTTTTAAAATTTTTTTTTTTTCTTTCCTTCTTAATTTCTAATTTGCTTTTGCCACCTGCTTTATCATTAACACACACACAATTTGCGGTATCAATGAATGTAAACTCAAGAAACTAATCTGATATTTAATTTATTTAGTTCATATATAGAACAATTTCTTCTGTTAGCAATTAATTATACAAAATAAAATGATTGCCAATACAAACCGAAAAAAAGATATACATCTAAATCAATAAAAATAGATACCAACTGTTTCTGTTGTAATATTGATCATCTACTAATTACTTTAAAGAGCCACTATATTTTAGCTAATATACACTACAACCATCTTTAATCTATCATTACTATTAAATTTTTTCTTTCTTTCTTTCAGCATAATTTCAAATAACAAAACTACAATACGCAATGACAGGCCAATCATACGGACAACCTATTCAACATCAATTTAACCCATACTCTGATAACGGTGGTACCTTATTAGGAATTGCAGGAGAGGATTTTGCTATATTAGCCAGTGACACCAGACAATCTGTTGACTACTCCATCAACACCAGATTGTCTCACAAGATGAAAGTAATCTCACCACCACTAACTGCTGAAGCTAAATTAAATAACCCAGGGATTGTAGGAACTAAGGAGAGTATTTTGTTCGGAACTAATGGATTCTCAGCTGATGGAGATGCATTAACTGAGGACTTTGAAGATAACTGGAAATGGTATACCTCTGACAGAAATACTAATGTGGAAACAGGGTTTGAGTTTTTGAAAGAGGAACCAACTGAAGAAGAAGAAGAAAACCAGTCATCAATGAGTCTGCAATCTGCTGCAAGAAATATCCAACATCTTCTTTATGGAAAGAGGTTCTTCCCTTACTATGTGCATACAATCATTGCAGGTTTAGATGAGGAGGGTAAAGGTTGTGTTTACTCCTTTGACCCTGTAGGCTCTTATGAGAGAGAACAGTGTAGAGTCGGTGGAGCTGGTGCTTCTTTAATCATGCCTTTCCTAGACAACCAAGTTAACTTCAAAAATCAATATATTCCAGGTACAAACTCCACAGAGAGAAGAAAGATTGAATATTTATCCTTGGAGGAATGTTTGAAGCTTGTTAAAGATGCCTTTACAAGTGTAACGGAAAGACATATAACTGTTGGTGATGGATTGGAGATATACATTATTGACAAATCCGGTGTCAAATATGAATACCATTCACTAAAGAGAGATTAGATTTCTCATAGGATATATATACTTATATATGTATGTACTTTTGATATTAAACAGATAGCTAGAATAATGCACTTATCATTATAAAATATAAAATTTTTTTTGATATATATATATATATAAATATCTTATATACTGATAACTCTAATTTAGTTAGAGTACTGTTTCAATATATATTTATAACTATGAATAATTCTTTTTTTTTTTATATTTTTTTCAATTTTTCCATGTAAAAACTTTAATGAGGCAGTTGGAAATCTTTACCCTTTAGAATTCTGGTGAAATAGATGTAGAGGAAGTCAGAAATAACCACAGTTTGGAGGATACCTGCAAAGAAACTGATCTTTTCAAATCTTTCTTCAACAAAGTATCTCCAGATCCAATTAGGAATGTATAGCATTCTATAAATACCCAACAGGAAAATATAATGTACAGTCAAGGCATCTGCCTTTCTTAATTTTTGTATCAAAAACAGTTGTGGAATCACACATATACTCTCTAGCCAAATGGAAAATGACCAGGAGAGTTGTGTGAATGTGAATTTATAATGGAACAGTAATGCCATGACGGCAGCAAATGCTACACAGTATCTGATCTTAAAGGTATCCTTCGCTAGCATATCATTATATGAAACTGGGTTTACAGTATTGCATTTTTTCATCAAGTGTAAAATATAGACAGAGGTTCCCATGAAAAAGATCTTTAGAACAAAATTGTAAAATGACTGTTTTTTAAATAAAAACACATCCAAGTACCTTGTGAAATAAACTATAGCATATAATGATTGTGTTTTAAATGATATACCTTCTATCTGCGCAGTTTTTCTAATAGTTTGTATCAACACTATGATACTCAATACATGTGAGAAATCAGCTAAAATTCTAAACACATTGAACATCTTTAAGTTTATGTTTTTTTTTAGTGTATTGTGTGTCTGTATGTATCTATTTTAATCTAAAAGTGAGTTGCAGGAAAATATATGTGATTTTTTTTTGAAAGTCCTGAGTATTATTAATGCAAATCACTGGTGATGTGTTTTTTTGTTCAGCAAGAATATATAAATAAACCTAATTATTGGGTTTTTTGGTCTTATCTGATAGTATGATCTACAATAAAGAAATATGTTGTTGTCTTTATGTAATCAATTTGCTGGTTTTGATTTCATCATGAAATCTCTTTTTATTAAAAAAAAACTAGTGTTAATCAATTATGATCTTTTCAATAATAACGTTATATAAAAAAAATAATACTAATAATAAGATTTCATATGTTTAAAACCGCTGTCATTAGGAATTATTATTATTACTACTATCATTAAAATAAGTAAACAACACATTAAATAAATAAATAATTACTAAAAAAAACCACCTTAGATTTGTTAGTAAAAATTATTTAAAGTAAAACTGATACATATCTTATTTTCTTAGAAATGGAAACAGAGTTGTGTTTACTATGACAGATTTTTTTTTTTTAACCTGTGTTTTTTTTACTCAGCTTCATATATATGTTGTAGTTATATCTTGTTCTCACTATCCGTTAAGGGATTATTGTTTTGTTTGCACGTGATTACACAAGATATTATGTTTTATCAAGGCGGCTAATCCATGTAAATTATATACTTCATTGGTGTTTTTTCAGTTTTTGGACATATAGACTAAAAGAGTAAAAAAATCTTTTTTTTTTGGCTACAAGTTTTTTGTTGCGGTTTTCCTAAAAGTTGTGTTTTTGTATAAACTAAGAACAGTAAAAAAAAAAAATAATAATAATGCATAATGTAGTCATCAATCTATTATGAAACAGCTATCAAACAGGAAAGATTGATATTAATAATACAAACGCTACAACCTTCACAATATGATATATATAAGTAAAGCATTTAGTCAAGTAATATTATTTGAATTCTATTGTGTTGTATGTGATTTTAATAGTCTTTTGGAAACAATCACTACAGTGTATGTATATAAAGATTTGCATGTGTTTTTGATGTAGTAATTTTTCTGGTACATTGGACTCATAAAATAACACTTATTAGTTATTATGACCAAAGAACCAATAAGATAATAATCAACCATAACACAAATAATTGACTTTCCATAAAAATCTATTTTACTTCATTTTTGGTCTCACCTTTAAAACCAAAAATAATTAATATTAAAAGACATGTTCAGACTACTCTGGCTTCAGATTCTAACATTAATTCTTATTTCTGCAAATATATCAAGCGGATCTTTTTTTGGTGATCTTGCGAAACATACCAATAATTACTTTAATAAAGATTTGATCAAGTCTAGTGACACTGTTCAAATAAATTATTTATTAAATAAACACTTTCATCCTCCACAAACTCTTGATGAAGATGAAAACAAACTCTATAGCTTATGTATAAAAAATGCTATTTTGCCTTTGATAGATCAATGTATTTCACTTGAAAATGGTGGCGGAGAAGACATTACTGTGTATCAGAAACTAAGTGTTCCTATTGATCTTTTGGTGTGTGACTTAATAACATTGGCCTCACACTCCTACGACTCTTCCAATGAAATGGATAGAATTAGTAGTGACATTTTTGATATTAACAATAAAATTCAGGGCTTACGTGTAAACACTTCCGACAATCAAAATAAAATTATAGAACTTTATCGAGATATGCTAAAGTTGCTAAAAGTAAACAGTAGGATATGGACTATGTATACTTTGAAAAATGAAAAGATAGGTAATTTATGTAACGAATTCTCTCAGCCAATTGAGAGAATGAAGTTAGAAACTATGATTAACAATAACAAGCTGGATATTGAAGCAATGATAAATTACAACCATGAGCTACTAATTGACAAACTTAATGCAATGCAAAAGGACTTTAGTGTCAAACTGGCTTATCAAGAGACAGAAAGTCAATTAAGACACGAAAAACTTGAATCTGAACTCAATAGTAAATTTAAGGCTAATCAGAAGCTCAGCAAAGAAATAGAATTAAATTTGAAAAAGGACTTAAAAGAAAATCAAGAAAACTTTGAAGCATATAAAAAGGAAAATTTAGTATTTAACTTTTCTAAGCTAACCAATCTTTGTCAAAATATCACAGACAATTTGCTTTTTTTCTTTGACTATAAGTATACATTATTAGCAATTTTGGTTGGTTGCTGGAGTTACAAGATAGAAATTGTAAAAATTACAGTTGTAAGTTACTTGTTATATTTTGAGATACTTAAAAATGTTATTGTTTCTTCTGCACTAAGAACTACTGCTATTACAGCTTTAATTCTAATATGGCAAACTGATATCTGTAAAAAAATGTACTTTTACAAACAGAAAGTTGCATATTGGTCATTACTGTTAGTGTCAATCTTGTTAAACGGAGTTTTATTATGGGTTTTCTCAGACTCAGAAAACGGATTAGCCATGGCATTAACCCTCTTAATGGCTGAGTCAATTATATATACCAAATGGAGACCTTTGCAGTCAACTTTGAAGCTTCTCATATTAAGTGCAGTGTTATTGTTAACGTTGGTTGGAACAATAATAAATACAGAATTTGGTTTTGAGAAGCTCTGAAAGTAGTGAGATTCCTGCTTGTTAATTGATTTTACATTCAAATTCGGTTAATCTTTTATTAATTACGATATTGTAGTTTTCACTGTAATTTATTTTTATATTGTTTAATTAAAATTATATCTGATTTCTGCTTTGTTGATGATATTGATTTTATATTGAAATATATATCTATATAATTAATTTTCTTTTTGAATTCTTTTTTTTATCATTAATTAATTATTTACTTATACATTTTAATGTTTATTCAATTTAGTTATTCTTATTACTAATTTAATTATATCGATGTATTAAACCATTTCTCTATCTTTTCTATTCTTAAAAGTCATCTATCTTACTTTTCATTTAGGTATTTTTATTTTTCAGCAATATATGAAAGTTCCACTAAAGAAAACCCCCACCATTATCATAAATTTTTCATTGAACCAAACATCAGTTTGAATGTTGTATAAACTACTTATGGAGCTAATCTAACAATTTCCCATGGGTCTTCGGTTGTTTCTCTTCTGTAAGAGATTCTATCATGGAGTCTAGAGTCTCTACCTTGCCAAAACTCAATTTCCAAAGGAACGATTCTAATACCACCCCAGAATTCAGGGCAAGGAACGTCCTTTGATGGATCGTCAAACTTTTGTTTGTTTTGTTCAACAAGCTTTTCAAGGGCATCTCTACTCTCAATCACTTGAGACTGTGGGGAAGACCAGGCACCGATCTTAGATCCTCTAGGTCTAGTTGCAAAGTATCTCTCTGTTGTTTCTCTGTTGACAAACTCAATTTTTCCCTCGATTCTAATTTGTTTTTGTAGATTCTTCCAGAAGAATGTCAAACCAACGTATGGGTTGTTTTTAATATCTTGAGCCTTCTTGGATGTTTTCCAGTTTGAATAGATAATAAATCCTCTGTGGTCTACTTCCTTTAGTAGAAGCACTCTGTTGGAAACTCTTCCTGTTTCTTTGTTGGCTGTTGCCACATTGCAACACTCAGGAATTATTTCGTTTTTGTCCTCCTTGGCTTCATTGAACCAGGCTTGGAACAAATCAATTGGATCACCTGAAGATGGTAACTGATCTTCCATTAGTTTAGATTTGTCATATTGATAGGTTTCTGGAGCAAAGATTATAGGTTTCTCTGTTGGAACATTTTCGTTACTGATAGACATTGTTATAATGGAGAAATTTTTGTTGTGTTGAATATTGATTTATCTTTTTGTTCTTAAAATGAATCTTGTAGTGATACTTCTACTGAATAGATATATCTCTCGAATGGTTTGTAAAATATTATTTTATTTTCAAAGTATTAATACACGAATAGAACAATACTTTCAAATAAATAGATATACAACTTTTACTGATGTAATTTAAAATTACTAGAAACAATTTGTTTTATCTCTGTTATTACAACTATAAAAAAAAATATATAGAGGCTTATGTTAGTATCTTTAAAACTTAAAAATTTAAATATATAAACAATGACTCAACTATTATACAACAAGCGTACGTTATAATTATTCAAAGTGGTTGCCTTTTTTTATTTTTTTGTATTTTTTTTTTTTTTAACTTATTAAGAGGGTTATCATTTAGTAATAATTCTCCCTTTGACAGGAATGTCATGTGATGAAAGTTTTCTTCCTTTTTAAAAAATAAAAAAAAAAAGACAATCAAGACAATAATTGCATGCACGTGGCTTTTAACAATAGCCAAAAGAGGCAATTATTTGTTGTTACATAATAATCTAAAACTTGAAAAAAAAAATGGAAGGGGGGCTTCATTTATCGTAAGTTTATATTGTAAAGAATATTTATTTTTTTAAAAAATTGATTATGTATGTATCTGCAGACTGGATTAATCACTTAAGACTAAGCGTTAAATTATAATCTCAAAGTCTTTACTATGTATAAGAAGTACAAACTAAAATTAAAAAGTCATTAAACGTTAATATTATAGTGCTTTACATGAAATTTTTTTGTTTTGTTTTGGTTTTGTCATTAGGGTCATTAAATAAAATACTATTGAATATAAAAGAGTTATAGTTCTCTAAGCAAGTATTTTCTAGCAATTATAAATTGATGCGTTATAAAGGTCATAGTTTTGAAATGATTGGCAAGATAATAGTAAAGGCAAGTATAAAACTTTACAAGTAGCCCTTTCCATTCATCTAGATGGCTTACTATTATTATCACTTCAGTTTTTTGTTAAAAAGAAAAAAGTCTGTATTTGAATAATTCCGAGCTCATAAATAGACTAAAATTTGTGCAATCTATGCATAATTTTTTATTTTTTTTTTTTTCTAAATTAAGCACTTATCATACTCACATCAGTTTGAGAATGATTTCTGCTGCTATACATGTTGTAAACTCTGCAATCATTTAAGTTTCTGTTTGTTGAATTCGACAGATTGTTTTTGTTTTGAGTTAAAGTTATAACATCTGAGCTGCTAAAAAAATAGTCCTCATCATCACTATCTTCTTCCTCACTGCTGTCACCATAAGTGCTAACCTCGCATTTGATGGTTTCAACTTCATCCTCGTCATTTTCATAGTTCATATCAGCATCATTTAATTTATCATGGATAAATTCCTCTTCTTCTTCAACTAGAGTTAAGGTATCCAATTCTTCCTGTTTATTTGATGAAGCGGAAATCTCTTCATGGTATATCTCATCCATGACTCTATCAAGAACCATTGCATGTCCAACGAGTATTCGCAACTCATACTCTAGTTTGCTTTTAGATTCGGAGCTGCGTCTATGGTTTTCATTTTTTGCAACAGTGTTGTCTCTGCTAGGGTTGAATAGAGAAGGCTTGTTGTGAGCGTTAAGACCAGTTCTGGTTCTGACCATTGAGCTAAAAAGCTTTGTTTTGATTTTGTCAGCCATATTCTTTTTGTAGTTTATGGATTCCATTTTTTTTATATATTATGTGACTTTAATTAGTGTTTTATGGGTAATAGGTATTTAAAAGAATTATATAAAAACAATAAATATATATGTTTATATTAATTGGTTGGTTGAATTTTAATTGGTATTTTTTTTTTTTGGTTTCTTTTATGTCAATTTAATACATTATAATATTTATCATCAATTGATAAAAAAAAAACTTAAATGTAATATTATTACAATATTTTAAGTTTTGCAAAATAGAATTATCATTTTGTGTTCTTTATATACTTTAGTTCTTTATTTATTTTTATTTTGCGCTATAAATGTTAGAGCTTTGTTTTATTATAAGTTAAGGGTTTAAAAGCAATTATTATTATTTTTTTAATATTAATATCGTGCATTTGTCTTTAATTATGTTCCGGGGGTTCTATAAAATAATAATGGAGATGAGTTATTTTACAAGAGAAAAAAATAAATTATGTAAAATATATTTACAATACATAATCCACCTGTAAATGACAACATTATCTTACGCAATAATTATTCAAAGGTATATTAAAAAAAAATAATTACCTATTTAAAAGCCTCTCCGCCATTTATTTTTCCCTCAGAAAATTAAAAAAAAAAAAATAAGTTCACTGTATAAATTTCTAAAGGGATTTTATTAATCCTTTTTTTTTTAAGTTAAAACAGAAAAAAGTAGGAACGTAAGTAAAAAAAAATATTTTTTAATTATTCATGTTATTATAGATTCGCGGGATTTAAAATATTAGATTTAACATGTTTTTTTTTTTCTTGTAAAAAAATAATATATATATATTTAGAAGTTTTACAAGGTATATACGTTCCGCCTTTTTCATTTGATTCTAACCCCCCCCTCGGAAATTTTATTTTTCAATAATATCAAATTAACATCAACACTGAACGGATATAGAAAAAGTGGAGAAAAAAAAAAGGAAAAAAGTACTTTTTTCATTTATAAAGTAGATTAAAAATATTTCTTTTAAGACTCCCGGGAAAATTAAAAATGATTCACATTTAAAAAAAAAAAAACTCATTCCATTTTTTTTTTTTCAAAAATTCATTTTCATGTATGGATCAAGTTAATTAGTTAGTTGGATGACGAATATCATAAATTAATCTGTCTTTTTTTAATATCTCCGAGATTACAGTAAAAAATAAAGATATTGATTGTACGTTTAACATAAGAAAGATCAAAAAATATACTCAATTACTAGTAATTTTTGATTTTATCCATTTTTGTTTTCTTTTTCTTGATTGTCTTTTCTTTCTATTTTTTTGCTAGAAGACACATATAAAAATTTGATTTTTTGTTTCTGTTTCCCATTACCTCTTAAATTATAGGAGGGTATAATGATAATGCTGAATAGTTAAGATTTAGTACTATTTAGATGAACAAAATCAAAAAAAAAATATGAATAATCACGGTAACGTAATTTTTTTGTAATAGCTAAGTTGGATCGTTTAAATAAATATTATATAGAGAAGAAAAAGAATATTTAATCTACGACAATAATAGCATGGTTAATTAATTAAATGTTTTGTTTTTGGTTTTTTTTCATGTCAATGTGTCGAATTATGTGGAGGGATCTAAGTGTTAATCTTAGTTTTTAAATAATTACTCAAACATACTTCAAATATAGATTTATTAAACGCATAATAAATAACTCTAAATAAAGCATCTTCTAGATAAATAAATAAAACTCAAAGGGTTTTATTAATTAAATCATATTACAGTATTAACTCTATTAAAAACATTAGCTCTAAACAAATGTGCTAGCAGTAAATCCCTATTGTAAAATGACATTTTTTCCGTAAACACCATCAAAATCTAAGTAATGAGACATCATCAAGTGTTTTTTTTTTTTTAACTTTGTGATACTTACTCTTGTTATTATCTCTTATTGATAAGAGCTATCTGTATTGTTAATAGTTTTACTTGGTAAAAAAAAAAGCAACCCCAATTGTTTTCTGTTTCTATGCACAGCAACATTAGATGTACTGTGGTTGAACCGGACTATCCTTAAATTACTTATGCTTTTCTGATAAATATCTTTTCCAGTGTCGGTATGTTGTTATTAAGTTCAAGAACTATGAGTATGTTGTCAAAGTGGTGTGTTTTTATTTCATTGAAAAACTTGGTTTGTAAAAATATGTATTGTTAGTAATATCTTATTTATCGAAGAAATGGAGTAACGGAGTAGAAAGCTTTGTCATTAAAACATGATAAAATGAGGGATCAATAGTTATTCTTACAATAAAGAAAACTTAATATTAAGAGATGATGGTATAATAATTACATATCACATATATTAATACGGTTATCATCAGACCACTTTAAGTTGATTCAGTTATTAAATCACTGAACTCATGTATATATGTTTAATTGAGGGCGGATCTTTAGTATAAAGTTTTTTGATGTTTTTGTTTTAAAAAAAGTCCTATGAATTAATAAATACAGCTTGTTGAAATTATTCATATATATATTTAAACAATAAATAAAATGATATTACCCTTTTCAAATTTCATTGTCCATCTACCCTTCAGCGACGAAAACACTTAAACTATTTGGTCTTATCAGCTATTAGCATTTAATTATCCTTATAACAAATAGTCTTGTTTTTTCTCTTTTCATATTTGCTCAAACCGGAGATAAAATCATGTGATTAATTTTTGATAACAGCAGCGGCTGAGGTCATGGTTTGATATAAATAAAGATTTTATCCTTAATTGATAATTAATCATGCCATCTGATAACAAAAGACAACTAAAACAAAAAAAATATATTTGCGGTCTTTGTCTTTTATTCATTATCTAAATAATGTAATTAACCGAACTTAGCTGAATAGTATTAATTTTATTTGTTTTGTTTGTTTTGTTTTAATTAAAAAATGCATTATTATCAGCAAGTAATACCCAACTTCTTAAGCCGTTAATAGGAGACAGAGCTAAGTCATTTTAGGTCATACCTGCATATATAGTAGTCATCTGAAAAAAATGGAGCGGGGTAAAGAATTATAAATAAAAGCATAAATTCATTTTACACTGCCAACTTAAATTATTCAGTTTTTGTGAAACTTTCTTTGCTATAACAAATTTTTTCATATTCTTTGTTAACTGGTACTCCGCTAAATGTTCTTGATTTTTTTGTTTTTAATGTCTGTGTGTTAACTGTTGAACTAATGATTGAGTTAGTATCTTAATTATATGTATACTTTGGGGGTCCTCTCCATGTAAAAAAGATTAATGGCTTCATTTAAGCTATTTATAGTAATCTTCCTCTTCAGTTGAAGAGAGTTCATCGTCACATGTATTAAAATCATCACTTTCAACACTGCTAGAGTCAGTAAAGCTTTCTGTTGAGGCGTTTGAGCTATTTACATCTTTGTTGTCTATATTACCCGGCAGTTTTTTTTGTGCAGGCTTTGGACTATTCGGTGGGGGAGGTAGTGGTGAGGAGCATAATAGCATCAATATAGAATAACAACTTGTGAATACAATCATAGTGGCAAAAGAATATTGCATAAAATCATTAGTAACCTTCCGTAGTCTTAACACTAAACCTGAAAAGGACATTCTTGTTTGTTAGTAATGGTTTCGTTACTGTATGGTATATTACATATATCTTGAAATTACTGGTGAGTACACAGATTCTTTTCTTTTTTTTTTCTTTCTTTTTAAAAGTTTGGCACGAATAGGATCGTTTTGAGATAACTTGTTGCTAAATAAAAAAAAAATAAATAGAATGTTTAGTGGGTTTCTTAATTTTAATAAATAGCTCACATAAACTTTTTGCAATCGTGTATCTCTTTACATTTTTCAGAGTCTATCTGTCTTATATATTTATCTCATTATTCAATGAACTTTATGAAATCGCTGTCTGTATATGTACTCATTAAAATATTAGCCCCTTAAATGATACATGTTTTTACTGTTCCATAAATTCAATCCCTTTGTTTTTTTTTTAATATATATTTGCACTGCAAATGTCAGTCACGTGTCGAACAGTTTCCTTTTCTTATCACTTATATGATAAATATAAATTTAAGTATTATTTTGCGAATTATCGCTCAGGCATTATCAAACTGCTATACTGATTTGGTATCTATTTTAAGTCAAATAAATGAAAAATCTAGTTGAGATTATAATGCTCACATTATCGTGTAAATCTCATTCAAATATTTCTAAGTAGTAATTATTTAAATGTACTAGTTTATTGTTGTTGAAAACCGACACACATCTGTCGTTAATTTTTGAATAAAAATAACAGATATCTCTAATAAACTAAACGTACAAAAAATAGTTTAGGAACAATTTAGATCAAGAAGTCTAGTTTAACTGTTGAACAGCATCTTAGTCTTGTTAACAATTTTATGTAATATTTAAAGATCACTCAATAAATACTTTTATCTGTACATCGCACTGCATGACTACTGTATTTCTTTTGTTTTGTTACTGTATATTAATTTAAAAAAAACAAAAAGAATGATCATCAAGTAATTACTGTTTCACGTGGCTATATACACAATTTATAGTGACAACATCGATGCACACATCAAAATAAAAAAAAATACACACACACACAGTTTCCCCTTAAAACGTTTAAAATAAAACTAAAAAAAAAAAGAAAAAAAATTTTTTTCCTTCTTATTAAAGAGTTTCTATTATGTAAGATATCTCATTTAAACACACATCTTCGTTTTATTATAAAAATGGAATTATTTTATCTCTTACTTCAAATAAAAAGGTTATTTGTTGTATTTTAAACCCTTATTATTAAAACACAAAAGGTTATAAAAGAGATAATCTTTTAAAAGAAACCAAAATTGTATTATTCAATTCAAATATACATAAAATCTTTTAAAAATAAATAAAAAAATGGTTTCTGCTATTGCTGTATTAAAGGGTGACTCTGGTGTTACCGGTTTAGTTAAATTTGAACAATCATCTGCTGATGAACCAGTCAAGGTTTCCTATGAAATCACTGGTAACTCTCCAAATGGTTTAAAGGGTTTCCATATCCATCAATTCGGTGATAACTCCAACGGTTGTATTTCCGCTGGTCCTCACTTCAACCCATTAAAGACCACTCACGGTGCTCCAGAAAATGGTGAAAATGAAAGACACGTTGGTGACTTAGGTAATATTAAGACTGATGCTGAAGGTGTCGCCAAGGGTGAATTAACCGACAAGATGATTTCCTTATTTGGAGAAAACAACATCATCGGTAGAACTGTTATCATCCATGCTGGTGAAGATGACTTAGGTAAGGGTGGTAATGAAGAATCCTTAAAGACTGGTAACGCTGGAGGTAGAGCTGCTTGTGGTGTTATTGGTTACAGTGCTTAAGTACATACTGACTGTAAATATAGAGCTAATGATTTAGAATGCTGCTAACTTCTCTAGTTATAATAAACTTTATTGGTAGTTAAATACTCGTCTATTGTTAGGAAAGTGCACATCTTTTCTTTATAAGAACACTAAAAGAAGAGACAGGACAGAAGAATCATTTATGTCTTTTTTTCGCGGAATTCTGAGTACGACTATTTTTTATTTTTTTCAATTCGTGCCAATAAAGATAGCGCATATGTGATTGACTTCCTTTCTCTGTTTTTCATTTTTATTTTAGTTTCTTTTACATATATACTCTATTGCATTCAATCATATATACTTACATATCTATTCTATAATCACAAGAAAAAAATAAAGATCTTTTAAAATTATATAACTTATTTAGCTAGTTTAATCGTTTACTCTTGAAAGGAAATTGAATTATGCCACCTAGTGAATATAGTATTTTTTTAATGCAAAAACCAAGGATGTTCATACTCAAGCTTTTACCCTGGTTCTTACATTAATCTATAAAGACAAAAAGTATGCATACATTATTACAAAGATTTTGTTCTATTGAACAGGAATATATTAGTTAATGTAATAAAAGAAATTTTCCTTTATAATAATAAAATATCAAATTATATAAAACAATGACAGAAAAAGCCTTAAAGCTTTGATAACTAGAGTAGCGATTTCCTTTTTATGTTACAGAGATTCCCTAAAACATGATGTTTTTATCATCTTTAGTGTTAGCTTCCTCAACGCATGATTCTAACCATTCGTCGTTTAAAACACCACATGCAGCAGCAACTAGACCTAAGAATGGTGGAGATGGCTTCAATACCTTAGACTTATATTCTGGGTGGTACTGGGTAGCAACATAGTATGGATGGTCATCTAATTCCAAAATTTCACATCTTACAAGAGATTCATCCTTACCGACAAATCTCAACCCTTTAGACTCAACTTTAGGAATTAGTTCCGGATTGACCTCATATCTATGTCTATGTCTTTCTTCAACTGAGTCATGTCCTCCGTATATCTTTTGGATTTTAGATCCTTGGAACTCCTTTGAGAAGTTGGTAGTTCTTAAACCTAATCTCATGGTACCACCCAAGTTCTTTTGATCGATTTCTGGCATGTAAACAACAATGGCCTTTTCATCTTCTGGGCTCAAGTCTTGATCGAATTCACAAGAGGAAGCGCCCTCAATGTTCAAGACATTTCTACAGAACTCGATAGTAGCAATTTGTAAACCTAAACAAATACCCAAGTAAGGAACTTTATTCAATCTAGCATAGTTTGCAGCCAAAATCATACCTTCAATACCTCTAGAACCGAAACCACCTGGGACCAAAATACCATTAGAGGCCTTTAATATTTCCCATTGCTTGTTGTTCTTTCCTGGACAGTCTTCCAAATCGGTTGATTCAATCCAATTGATTTGTAATTTCTTGGAGAGCTTCATACATGAGTGTTCCAAAGACTTGATTACAGATAAGTATGAGTCGTGCAAGTTAGTGTACTTACCAACAAGGGCAATTTCAACGGTCTCGTCAGAAGCATCAATGTTTCCACAAAGCTTGTTCCATTTGGTAAATAAGTTAGAACCCAAGCTCTTGAAGGATGGAGATATGGTGTTGCTATCGATTTCCAAAATTCCATTTAAGGTATCAATTAATCCTTGCTCCTTTAATAACAATGGAACATGGTATGTGGAATTAACATCGTAGACATTAATAACTCTGTCAACGCCAACTTGGCAGAACATGGCAATCTTTTCAATGGTGGATAATTCCAATTTGTCTTGGCATCTAACGGCAATCAAGTCCGGGGTTAAACCTAGAGATCTCAAGTCCTTAATGGCAGCTTGGGTTGGCTTAGTCTTTTGTTCTCCGTGAATGACAGGAACCAAAGAAACATGGATCAAAGCAAAGTTTTCCTTACCGACTCTGAATTGGAATTGTCTTAAAGCTTCAACGAATGGAGCAGACTCGATATCTCCAACGGTTCCACCCAACTCAATAATACACAAATCTGGTTCTTCGCCAGAGGAGTCAACAGGAATCTTAGAGACTCTTTCAATCCATTCTTGAATA
>JAJMDK010000121.1:0-24778 GCA_030573515.1 Hanseniaspora jakobsenii
TTTTTCTTCTTGTAATGTAAGAAAAATTTAGAGATGGGAGTTCATCTGATTTTTTTTTTTTTAAAAAAAATAAATATGAACAAATTAGAAAATAAATCATATTCGGGTAACTACAATAAGACTATTGAAATCTCTTTAAAACAATCATGAAACAAAGTTGTAACTGAAGTAAAAAAAAAAAACAAATGAAAAAAAAAAACATAATGGTAACAAACTGTTTAATCAATTAAGAAAGAACAACTAATAGAATTATTGTTAAAACATACCTGAAACAATGTTATATGTAATAATTTGTGTATAAAAAAAACCCCCATAAACCATTAAAATTCATAAAGATTGTTATATTTGCTTTTTTTTCCTCAACAAGTTATCTATGTAATATTAATATATATATATAAAGAGTTAAATCTGATCTGTCAAAATCAAAAAGATGAATTTAACAATTGAACTTTTTAATATAGATTATATGATTGGTAACAAATTACATTTAATAAATTAAAGTAAATATTGAATTATATATCAAAATGTGATTGTTAATAGATCGCTTTTGTATTATTACTTATATATTTATAATAGAAAGGACTTGAACACCATAGGCTTCTTTAATCCTAACCACTTTCAAATATCAACATTAACAAAAAAAATATTAATAATAAAACTATGGGCTCATTTTTTGAAACTAAAAAAAGAAAGTCAATCTTTGGCTTAAGCTCTAAAACCAAAGATGCTTCACATAAAGACATTAGCCATAAGAGATCTCTGGAAAAAGAGCTCAATCTAAAAATAACCTGCAACGATAAAACACCCCTTTCAGAAAGAAGAGTGGTTGACAGATCGCTTTCATTTAATTTGATGAAAAGTAAATCTAAAAAAAATCTAAAAATTTCTCATCCATCTTTTGACCTACCATATCAAACAAAAAACGCTTATGAACTACAAAAACATAATAATCTGAATAATGAAACAACTGCAACACATGGAACTGGCGATAACTGTGAAAACATGGACTTAGAAAACAACCTTATTGAATACAAAATTCAAAAGAGATTAAGCAATATGCTCTATATTTTTTCATCATCTAAATTTGCTCTTGAATTAAACAAATATGATTTGCAGACAAAGCAAAAAATCATTACTAATTTGAGTTACGTGGAGACTATTTTTAACTATGAGAACTTTGATGATGAGTTTGATTTTAAAAAAATTGAACTGATTGACAGTATTCTGTATGAAAAGGGGTTTAATATCTTTGAGAAAATTGAGGATATATCTACAACATCTACCAGACAAGTTATCAGAGAGCTTAAGTTACATTTCAAAAGATTACTCACTGAATATCAAGGCAATTCAAATGTTAAAGAAACAATTTTCAACACATGGAAAGACTTCAATGATATCTTTACATTTAAAAAAATGTTGGAAATCGAAAACAACCTGAAGACACTCTTTCCTAGAGAAGGTTGCTCTTTTTCAGATACCTATTTAAGATTCAAGATATTCTCTATTTTTGATGATAGAGACCCAGAAAAGAATATCATTGAATGTTTCTTATCCCTCTTGTATTTGCTTTTGTTAAATGACGGGATTATGTTTTGGGATGAATACTTACAGTTTTTGATGAGCGGAGAGACGCTTTATAAATCCTTACCTACAGTTCTCTCTTATGATAATGTCTCTGTGGTGTTTGAGTTTTTAGAGCTTTTAATTTTCTTAATTGGTCAATTCACTTACAAGCCATTCAAGGAAACATTACAGTTTATCAATAGCTTCTCCTTGGTGTTGTTTTCGTTAGAAAACTGCTTAGAACTTAAATCAGACCACAAATTTAAAGATCTTAGAGAATTTAAAAAAGTTGCCAACAAGCTCTGTGGAGCAACTTTAATCTTATTGGAAAAATACTTGGTAGATTTAGAAGATGACAAAAGTCAATGTGATTTTTATATCAGACAAAAGTTAACAGCTTACTTGGAATCTAAAACAGTAAAATTATCTAAGAATAAAAATAAGAACGAGATTAAAAACCCAACACTTTTCAAAAGGGTGTTATCTTTGGCACAACCAGTAAATGATATGAGCAGTTGCTTTGAAAGTAAATCTCATTTGATCTTTAATGTTTTGAATAATTTGAAAAATGAAAAGAAATTTATCAATGGTGAAAACTACTTTGTCAGTGATAAATTAATGTTGTTTTTAAAGTTTTTACCAAAAAATTTTGAAAATTTTAGCACAAATATGGTTTATGAAGATGTTTCTGTAAAGGAATTTTTAACAGATGAAGACAACTTTCAAAATAACGCTCAAATATTAGAACAAATCCAACTGATTTCTAAGGAAAGTAAAAAGAAGACAAACTCAAAAAACTTAAAGAAACAAGAATTCAATAATGAAAAGGATTTGAGAAGTTTATTGTTCAATACTGACAATCAATATAGATTATCAGAATGGATTGATATTGATGAGCTATCTGAATTTGGAAAAAATATCTTTTTAAATAAGAATAGTTATAGCTCTGAAGAGTCTTTGATATCCAATACAGAGAAAAAGAAAAAAGTTTACAATCTTAACGATACATTAGATTACACAATGATTGAGATTTTGGATGTGGAAAATTGGATTATTGAATGTTTCCAAAACAATCATCCATTGATTTTCCCTATGCATTTGAATCAATATTTCAATAAGATCTATCAATTAAAGGAGGATTTTGCAAAGAAGTTAGACCTTGATTTTGTCTATTTCAAAGCGTGTGAGAATCCAAATTCCTCTGATGGGAAAAAAGTCAACTTAGAAAGGGAAAGTAAAAACGACTTCAAAGCAATTGATAAAAAAAAGACTTCAACATTTTCAAACCATTATGAACAACAAAACAAGCCAGAGAATAATGACTTTGAATGTTTGAACGATGCTTTTAAAGACATCACACTTTCTACACCAAAGAAAAATCCTCATGATCAGTCCAGAACATTAGACTACAGCAATGAGATAAGTCAATTAATAGAGTGTTCTGGGTACTCCGGTGAGACTATGCGCAATGAAGGGGATGATGCTAGTTTGCTTAAAATGTATGATAACTTTGATTATGATTTGAGAGAATGCATTTTAGTCGATGAGATTAGAGATAAAGAACAACATAAATCTAGTGAACCAATCTACCCTTCTACGGATAACAAATTGAAAAAGATTATAAACGATAACTTTATTGTTACAGAGATAGAAGAGCAAAAAAACCTTCCAATAAATGCAGACCTTAAAACTGAGCCTTTAAACTTCAAGTCACCCTGTCAAGACACTAACACAGATGCTATAAGTGTTGAAAGTTATATACCCGTAGATTTCAGTACGCAAACAGAGAAATTTTCTATAAAAGAGAAGGATATAAACAAAATGTCAAATGATTACAATTATATTACTACTAGTGAAATGGTGAACAGAAACATCAAAAGTGATAGTACTGAGAAATTAATCAATTTCAAGCATATGTCTGTGGATGATTTGAATTACTCTAACACATGTTTGGAAACTCCTGTGCTAGAAAAGGCACTATACTTAATAAAGAAGCCACATGTTGAAACGATTTGTGAAACTTCCATTGATGATCAAAAGCCAGAGAATAATACTCTTAAGGGATATTCAACCCAAAGAACAGATGAAGTGATGATTGATCACATGATGGTCCATGATGAAGAGAGTTGCCATAGTTTGATGGACTCTAGTATTAGATTAGAGCCTAATTCTGCAGTAAATGATAACTACAATCAATTCTTAAACAACTGCCAATAGATTATTGCTTTATTAGTTGTTGTTGAACTCTAAAAATAGAATAGAATTAAATCAAATATTTATATGTATATATTACTTGAGTTATTATCATCTGTTACCTTAAAAATAATTAGTTCCTTTTTTTTTTTTTCTCTGACTGATTTATGCAACAATAATAGCAAATAATAAAAAAAATTAATTTTTTTTTTCTGTTCTTATATCCTTTATATTTCTCTATTAAAAAAGAAAAAAACAACAACAACAATAATAATAACATACAACAAGTTATCATTGATATATATCTAGTAAATAACATAATTAACTTTAAGAGTTAAATAGAAGCAAGAAGAAACATAGAAAACACCAATAAAGTTAATAATAAAAACTTTATACAGATATATACTTTTATCAAAAAAGAGAAAGAAAAAAAACCAATATACAAAAATTATCTTGGATTTTCACTTATATAAAAAAAAGAAAAATACATAACAAAACCCCATTCTTTTTTTGATTTATTGTTATTAAATCATTTTATTTTTATATTATTATTTATCTTTTTAATTCTCAAGACAAAGAATGAAGTTTTCTCATTCTTTACAATTCAATGCAGTCCCTGAATGGTCAAATAAGTACATCAGCTATTCTCAGTTGAAAAAGATCATTTATATACTCCAACAAGAGATTTTATATCCAAACAGTACCACTCACTTGATAACATCTCCTAATGACAATTTGGAACAAGGAAATCAGACAATTCCATTATTAAGACATACCAGCAATGATACCGAGCTTGATTTGAATAATCAATGTGTAGACATTTTCACCAGATATCTAAATAAGGAATTGGTCAAGTGTGATAATTTTTTCAAGATGCAACAGGACTATTACTTGAACAATTTGAATGATATTATGAATGATTACGACAATCTTTCATTTGACCAGTCTTATAAGCCACAGTTGAAAAAAAGATTACTTGTTCTATACACACATTTCAATGAACTCAAATCATACCTTGAACTCAACCATACAGGATTTGTTAAGATTTGTAAGAAGTTTGATAAAGTTCACCACACCAATTTGAAAAGCTCTTATATTGACAGTTTGCATATGAACAGTTTGATATTCAAGCAAGTCACACTGGAACAATTAAATGAGTGTGTTTACCAGATTTTGTCAATGTATGCCTCTTTGACTGATACGACTGTGGATGCAGCAGAGGAGCAGTTGAAAACGCATTTAAGAGAACACTTGGTTTGGGAGAGAAACACAGTTTGGAAAGATATGATGAACTTGGAAACTAAGCATCAAACATTGAAAAAACAAATTCCACAAGGGTTGAAGAAGGAATTGAGAAGTGCGGATGCCCTTGCTAGACAAAAGAGCTATCAGTCCATGAAAAATTCAGGAAACCTTCCTGAAAACAATATAGATACTGAGTTAGATGCAGATGAAGATGGTCCTATAAACATCTCTGGAATCAATGATGAATCTAATATAGTTTATTTTGGTGATATAAGCAAGTATTCATTCTCTCAGCTTTGGGAAATGTTCCACACCTCAAAAGTTCCTCTTATGATATTGATCACAGTATTGGTCTACTTGGTTTCTTACTTATTGGCCAGTAGGTACTTAGAAACAACAGAGCAGTGCCATTGTTTGTTTGTGTTATTGATAGCATCACTCTTCTGGACATTTGAAATGTTCCCGTTATTTGTAACATCACTAATGATTCCATTGTTGTTGACTGCCTTGCCAATATTCAAAAATGCAAAAGGTACAAAATTGTTATCAGCCACCGAGACAGCCAGTTATATCATGTCAACCATGTGGAACTCTGTAATCATGCTTTTGTTGGGAGGGTTCACTCTTGCTGCATCCCTTTCAAAACATGACATTGCCAGATTGATATCTACTTTTTTGCTCTCCAAATCAGGTACCTCTCCTCGTAGAATTTTATTGATGAATATGTCTATAGCAGTATTCTGTTCTATGTGGATTAGTAATATAGCCACTCCGGTTTTATGTTATGGGTTAATTCAACCGATCTTAAGAACATTGCCTAGAGGTTCTGTCTATGCTAAATGGTTGATTTTAGGAATTGGATTTTCAAGTAATATTGGTGGTATGTCCTCTCCAATTTCTTCCCCACAAAACATCATAGCTATTGGATTAATGAAAAGACAACCCTCATGGGCACAGTGGTTTTTCATGGTGTTGCCAATATGTGTAGTTAATGTTTTGGGTATTTTCTACATAATCACAACATTTGTACCATTAAATGGTTCTTCTTCTTCTTCTGCAGCAGCAAAAGGTTCCTCTAGACTCAATAAGAATTCCTCTAATGGAAGTGATCTTTGTGGAAATGGGGATGATTTAGAAGAAGAAAGAGAAGAGGATGAATCAATTTCTGATAACCATATGGAAGAAATCAAACTTGTTCAAACCCACTTTGTTAGCGAAAGATTGACTATTAAACAATGGTATGTTGCTTTAGTTTGTATAATAACTGTTCTTCTTTGGTGTTTCAACAGCAGACTTGTTGGTATCTTTGGAGACATGGGAATGATATCTGTGATTCCTATAGTTGCGTTTTTTGGAACTGGAATATTGACAACCCAAGACTTCAACTCATTTATGTGGAACATTGTAGTTTTAACAATGGGTGGAACCACTTTAGGAAAGGCAGTTATTGATACAGGATTATTGAAGATCTTTGCCACGTTCATAGCCGAAAAAGTCAATGGATTATCCTTATTCAGTATTATTTTAATATTTGGATTCATCATTATATTCCTAGCTTCATTTATAAGTCACACTGTAGCCGCTATGATATTGGCACCATTGATGAAAGAGTTGGGTAAACATATTCAAACTGCAGCCATGAAGAGTGAAGTTGTTCAATCTGTTGGAGCTATCAGCGGTACCGATATCGTACTGGCTCCATTGAAACACCATAATCATTCAGATCTATTGGTACTGGTCACTGCACTACTATGTTCTACAGCTGCTGCATTACCAACATCAGGATTCCCGAACTTATGTGCAATCTCGATGTGTGATGACTTAGGGGACAAGTATTTGAATGTTAAGGAGTTTGTGAAACTTGGATTGATGATCAGTGTCTTTGGATATGTCAGTGTTGTCACATTAGGGTTTGTATTGATGCAAATTGTAGGATACTAGCCATTTCTTTTTATTTCTATTTCTATATACATTTATATGACGTTAAACTTTTTTTTCTCTTTTCTAATTAAAAGATTATTTAAACTTGATGATGTATGTGTTTAAAAATAACAAATAAATATATAAATAATTACAAAAAACAAAAAGGATCAAAGATATTTTGAAACTATATAAATTGTTAAATAATTCAGTTAAGAGAAAAAAAAGAAAGATTATTATTACTCTTCTGAATCTTCTGGAGTGTCTAATTGATACTTACCTAACTTACCATCCAAAGGTAGTCTGTAATCACAGTTGCTACATATAATGTGATCATGAGAAATGCTGTTTTTCTTGACATTCAAACCTTCAATCAATTCATCATCTGATGAGACTTCACTAGTGCTTGCAGAGGGGTTATTATTCTCCAAGGAGTTTTTTTTTATATTTTCGTTATCTGAAATGGATGCAATCACACTCCTTTCAGCTAGTTTAGTTCTCAAGTGTGAAATTAAAACCTTAACACCCTTGTCGTTTTTGCTGGCAAAGTTTGGAATAATGACATCAGCCTTCTTCATAGTAGGTTTGATAAAGACTTCAGAAGCAGGTTTGACAAAATTAATCCATTGCTTCAAACAACCCTCTAGATCTCTACCTCTATGAAGAATATCTCTAGTGATTCTTCTGGCCAAACAGATATCTAGATCTGCATCTACATAGATCTTTAGATCTGTGATGGCGGCAATTCTTTCATCATATAAAGCATATAGACCCTCAAGGATGATGATATGTGGGTTCTTAACAACAGTGAATTCATTAGGGATTCTGTCATGTTTGACAAATGAATACTTTGGAATGTTGACAGACTCCTTTCTTTTGACTTTTAAGTCATCTAAAAGACTATATAGCAAATCTAAATCTACAGCATTTGGATTATCAAAGTCATAGTTGTTTTCCATTGCAACAGCTATTTGATCTTTGCTTAATGGTTTATAAAAATTATCCATTGGTATTAAAACTGTGTTTTCAGAATCTATTTTATCCTTTAACAGCTGGGCCAAGGAGGTCTTACCAGAACCTGATTGACCACCTACAGCTATTAGGTATGGGGCTTTTGCACTGTTATTGTTAGTGATGCTATTTTGTGACATTTATTTTTTATTATTATCTATATGTGTATTATGAAAACAAAAGAAAGAAGATGATGATGAGAAAGAGAGAGAGAAGGGGCAGTAGAAGATGAAGATGTTTATGAAGATTTAGAGAAAACGAAAAAGTTGTAATAAGATCTTTATCTATTATTATTATTATATATGTATCTATACTCTCAATTGGTTTATAATAAATTATTTACTTTTAAATAAATTATTCCTGTTTAATTTATTATGAGTAATATATCATATTAAATTATCAATATATAATGATTTGATGTTATATACAAATATATTTATATGAAATGGATGTCTCTCTTTTCTCTGTATTATATATATGTATATGTACATTTTGACATAATTATTACTTGATATCTTTCTACTGTAATAATAAAAAAAAAAAGAAACGATTTTTTTATTTTTTTATTTTTTTTTCTGTCTCTCTCTCTCTTTCTTTCTCTATTGTGATTTATTACTGTTAGATAAAATTTAGATAAAAAAAAACAACGAATATCAAAAAAATATATTAAGAGGTTAATAACTCCATAGGAGTTTTTATTATCTAATAGACAAATAATAAGTGACATTAATAGTTTTTTTTATTACCCTGACAGTAAATAAATACTATCTAGTATTATTATAACTATCACATGATCATAGTTTTATTATTAAAATATATCTATTACTATAAACATCACATGATCATACTATAATTATCACATGATTATATTACTATTATTATTATTATTATTATTGTCACATGATCATACTTTATAGTCCTATGTACATTTGTTAATCACGTGTTTAACAACTAAACTAAACTAGATTAACTAATTTACTTACATAATAAATACGTAAATATATAATAAAAATTTATTATAAAAGGAGTTAAACAAACCCTTAAATATTTGAATATATTACTTACTATTATATATATATATATACAAACATGTAGCTATAACAGTATCATAATATTATTATTAAAAATAGATACATATATAGATTACTTATAAAAATAATATAACAAAATAAACCAAACACCATATATATCATAATATATATATATAAAAAGAGAAAAATGTCAAAGTCTATTACAGAGATTAATACAGTACCTGAGTTATTAGAATTATTAAAAGAATCTAAAACAGGATATGATAAAAAAGTAGATTTATCTTTCAAAAGTCCACCATTATTAAACCATACATGTTTAAGAGTCAAAGATCCAAAGAGATCTATCGATTTCTACACTAAAACTTTAGGGTTTAAACTAATCGACTCTAAACAATTCCCTCAATGGAAGTTTGACCTATACTTTTTGTCATTGAACCATAACTTATCACCTAAGGATGTTTTCAATAGCGAAGGTATTTTAGAATTAACTCACAACTATGGAACTGAGTCTGATGATGATTTTGAAATCAACAATGGTAATGATGAAAGTAAAGGAAGAGGCTTTGGACATATTTGTTTGACCACTTATGACATTGAAGCCCTTGAAAAGAAATTGTTATCTGAAGGTGTTGAGTTCAAAAAAAAACTCTCTGATGGAAGACAAAAGGATATCTGCTTTATATACGACCCTGATAGATACTGGATTGAGTTGGTTTGTTATGGAAACAGAGTTAATCATGAAGCTGAAAATGAACCTTTGGTTACTAAAGACTTGGGTAACCAGTTCAACCACACTATGATCAGAGTTAAAGATCCTGTTAAATCACTAGCCTTCTACATCAACGTCTTAGGCATGTCATTGCTTGAATTCAAACATCACCCAAATGCAAAGTTCACAGTTTACTTCTTAGCTTATCCACAAGTTCAAAATGATGCTTCTTCTTCTTCCCCTTCTCCTCGTAGAACTAGACAGGGTGTTTTGGAGCTCACTCATAACTGGGGCACAGAGGAAGATCCTACTTTTAAATATCACAATGGAAACGACTCTCCTCAAGGGTATGGACATACCTGTGTGACCTATGATGATGCTGAGGGGGCATGTAAAAAAATCATGGATATTTACAACAACAGCAACAGCAATAAAGATGATGATTTGGAACCTGTTCAATGGGCTCCTAAATGGGGTGAAGGTGGGATGAAGAACATTGCCTTCATTAAAGATCCAGATGGCTACAAAGTTGAAATCGTCAACCAAAAAGGTGTTTAACTTCTTTTTCTATATTTATTTGTTCTTCTTTTTATATATTTTAATTATTTTTTGGTACTTGTCTATATAGAGTATCAATTTTTTTTATTTTTAAAAAATTCACATAGAGTTTATTTATTTGTTAGTTTTTGTACGTTTATGTATATATTTCACTACTTCTAAACATTTAGAGAAAAGGAGAGATAGAGAGGATAAAAAAAAAAGAAGATAAAGGTATTGTTTTTCGTAATTTGATTCTAAATGTCTTTTTATTATTATTATATATATATTTATATTTATATAATTTAATTATTTAACTTATTTTAAATTTTAAACCATGCTAGATATCCTAATCTAGTGATTTAAAACCCTTTGGTTAAATTATAATTTTTATTTTTTATTTTTTTAAATTTTATTTTTGATATTAGTGAAGAAAAACATATTTTTAATTTCATATGCATTTTTTTTTTCTCTGAGATCAAAAAAAGCGCTAAATGTATTTGAAAATACTTGTATCCAAAGTACTTAGTTTTCCCTATTTTTATTGATTCAATTGATTCTTAGTTGGTCACCCTTAGCACAAGCATTGCCTCTTTAACACTTCTTTCTTTCTTTCCTTTTCTATCTTCTTACTCTTTCTGTAGTTGTGTTTCCTAGTTAGTATATGGATTAACATATACATAAAAAGAACAATGGAGAATATTGAAAAAACAAAACCTTAACCACCATTTTAATTCAGCTTAGTAGTTTGTTTTCACTGTTAATAAACTTGATAATCAATATCTTCGTTTTTTGTTAAAAGGTGTGTATGGTTTCTTTTTTTTTTCACAAGATAGCAAAGATAGTTTACTCCAAAGAGAAAATTAAAGAACAACGAGCGTAGTATTCGTTATGCATTCCTCACAATAATCTTGTCATTGAAATGTCACTGTGATTTTCTTTCATTTCATTATTTTTTTTAAAGAACATGTCTGTGTTATAGTTTTATTATTTGTGTTATAATAAAAAAACTCTCTATTCTATAAAGAGTTCATATCATACTTATAAAACAAAAGCCAAAACTAAACCTAAGAAACCAGTAACCTTCATACTCTTCATAGCAGAACCTTCATACAAAGTACTCAAGGTTGGAGCAGAGGCAGTAGTTGTGGAGTTGTAGGTTCCATTGTTGGCTGGATAAGCGACTAAACTTGGAGTTGCAGCAACAGAAGTGGAAATCAAAGAGACAGATAATGTAGTGGAGGAAGCAACAGAAACACTGGTACTTTCAGCCTTAGTGACTGGAATAGTAGAAGAAGAAGAAGTGGTGGAAGTGGATTCAACTGGAGCAGAAGTAGCTAAAGAAGTAGTGGAAGCAACTAAAGTGTTGGAAGTTGGAGTGATGGCAGATTCAGTAACTGGGGTTGAGGAAACAGAAGTGGTAGAGACAGCTTCACTGGTGGTTGTGGATTCAGCAGCAGTAGTAGAAACGGCTTCAGTAACTGGGGTAGTAGAAACAAAAGTGGAGACAGCTTCACTAGTGGTCTTGGATTCAACAGAGGTAGAGACAGCTTCACTGGTAGTTGAGGATTCAACTGGAGAAGAAGTAGTGGAAGCAACTAAAGTGTTAGAGGTTGAAACAATAGCAGACTCAGTAGTAGTGGTGGAAACAACCTTAGAAGCTGGGGTTTCAGTGGTGGAAACGGCAGCACTAGTGGTCTTAGATTCAACAGAAGTAGAAACGGCTTCAGTAACAGAAGCAGAAGTAGAGACTGAAGAAGTTGAAGAAGTAGTGGAAGCAACTAAGGTGTTGGAGGTTGGAGTGATAGCAGATTCAACAGAGGTAGTAGAAACGGCTTCAGTGGTAGTTGAAGATTCAACAGAGGTAGTAGAAACGGCTTCAGTGGTAGTTGAGGATTCAACAGAGGTAGTAGAAACGGCTTCACTGGTAGTTGAGGATTCAACAGAGGTAGAGACAGCTTCACTGGTGGTCTTGGATTCAACTGGAGAAGAAGTTGATGAGGTAGTAGAAGCAACTAAAGTGTTAGAGGTTGGAGTGATAGCAGATTCAGTAGTGGTGGTGGAGACAACCTTGGAAGCTGGAGTTTCAGTAGTAGAGACAACAGTAGAGACTGGAGTTTCAGTGGTGGAGACAGAAGTAGAAACGGCTTCACTAGTAGTCTTGGCTTCAACAGTAGTAGAAGTAGTAGAAGCAACTAAAGTGTTGGAAGTTGGGACAATAGCAGATTCAGTAGTGGTGGTGGAGACAACCTTAGAAGCTGGAGTTTCAGTAGTAGAGACGACCTTAGAGGCTGGGGTTTCAGTAGTAGAAACAGCAGCACTAGTGGTCTTGGATTCAACTGGGGAAGAGGTTGAAGAAGTAGAAGCAACAAAAGTGTTAGCAGTTGGAGTGATAACAGCTTCAGTGGTGGAAGTTGAGGAAGTGGAGATAGTAACTGGAGAGTATTGAGTAATGACAGTGAAGACATTGGAAGATACTGAGGAGTAAACAATGTGTCCGGTCAAAGTACTAGATTCAACAACAGTGGTGGCAGAAGTAGCAGTTAATGGACAGTATGTGGTGTATTCAGTAACAACACCTTCAGAAGTGGTGGTGGTGACATAGTAACCTACAGTAGTTTGTGGAGATTCACAGTTGGTACAGATATCAATAACAGTGGTCTTCAAGTTAGTTGAGGTGGTGGCTACAGAGACTGAGGTGGAGGTGGTTTCACCAGCAGAAGTGGTGGAAGCAACTAAAGTGTTGGAAGTTGGAACAATACCAGACTCAGTAGTAGTGGTGGAAACAATCTTGGAAGCTGGGGTTTCAGTGGTAGAAACAACCTTAGAGGCTGGAGTTTCAGTGGTGGAAACAATCTTAGAAGCTGGAGTTTCGATGGTAGAAACAGCAGCACTAGTAGTCTTAGATTCAACAGAAGCGGTAGAAACGGCTTCAGTAACTGAGGAAGAGGCAGTAGTAGAACCGGAAGCGACTAAAGTGTTGGAAGTTGGAACGATACCAGATTCAGTAGTGGTGGTAGAGACAACAGTAGAGGCTGGAGTTTCAGTGGTAGAAACGGCAGCACTGGTGGTCTTGGATTCAACAGAAGAACTAGAGACAGATTCAGTAGTAGATTCAACAGTAGAAGCTGGGGTTTCAGTGGTGGAGACAATCTTAGAAGCTGGAGTTTCAGTAACAGAGACAGCAGCACTAGTGGTCTTGGATTCAACTGGAGAAGAGCTAGAAGTAGTGGAAGCAACAAAAGTGTTGGCAGTTGGAGTGATAACAGCTTCAGTGGTGGAAGTAGAACTAGAAGAGCTAGAAGTAGAAGTGGCAGCAGAGATAGTAGTAGTAACTGGAGAGTATTGAGTAATGACGGTGAAGACATTGGAAGATACTGAAGAGTAAACAATGTTTCCGGTCAAAGTGGTAGATTCAACAACAGTAGTGGCAGAAGTGGCGGTTAATGGACAGTATGTGGTGTATTCAGTAACGACACCTTCAACAGTAGTAGTGGTGACATAGTAACCTACAGTAGTTTGAGGGTTTTCACATCTGGTACAGATATCAATAACGGTGGTCTTCATGTTGGTAACTGTAGCAGTCTCTGGGACAGAAACAGTGGAAGTTGGGTTAGTGGTGATAACAGGAACTGATTCTGTTGAAGAAGCAACAAGGGCTTCGGAAGTTTGACTTATTGGAGTTTCTGAAGTGGTGTTAAAAGTAGAAACTTGAGAGGAAATAGAGTCAGATGAAGTGGCAACAGAAGTAGCAGAGCTGACAGAACTAACAGAACTAACAGGGGTTGTAGTTTGAACAAAAGCATTGGTAGTTGGGTGTAATCCACTTTCAGAAGCAGAAGATTCAGCAGAAGTGGTGGCAGATGAGCTGGTAACTTGAGAAGATTCAACAGAAGTGGTGGCAGAGGAGCTTGTAGCTTGAGAAGATACAGCAGAAGTGGTAGCTGTAGCAGTTTGATCGTATTCAGTAACAACAGTAAATAAGTTGGAAGTAACAGAGGAGTAGACAATGTTTCCAGTCAAAGTGGTAGATTCAACAACAGTGGTGGCAGAAGTGGCAGTCAATGGACAGTATGTGGTGTATTCAGTAACGACACCTTCAACAGTAGTAGTGGTGACATAGTAACCTACAGTAGTTTGTGGGTTTTCACATCTGGTACATATATCAATAACGGTGGTCTTCATGTTGGTAACTGTGGCAGTCTCTGGGACAGAAACAGTGGAAGTTGGGTTAGTGGTGATGATAGGAATGGTATTGATGACAGCAGTTTCATCAGCTAAATCAAGAGCAGATTCACTGGTGCTATCGCTTTGAATTGAAGTAGTGATATCTGAGCCTGTGTTAGTGGTAGTGTTGAAGTAAGCAGCCTTGGAAACTGTAGAAGCCAAAGCTAAAGCACCTGCAAGGGATGTTAGTTTTTTGTATTGCATTTTTTGTTGGTTTATGTGTATATGTATTTCTTTTTGGGGATAAAGTAGTATTCGTTATTGTAAGGATAAAGAATTAAAGCTTTAAAAATAAAATAAAAAACCTGAAAATGATAATAATGGAATTGAAAATATGAAAATATAAGAAGAATGAGGTTTTCACTTTGTATCTACTTAGTTATTAAGTCTTTATTATTATTATTATAATCTTTGTTATAAAAGCTTTTGGTTTTTATTTTTATAATTTCTTTCTTAAAACATATATGAATTTATCAATATTTGAAATAAGAATAAACTGATATCTTTTTTTTTCATTTTCAAAATTAATAAACCACTTCCTTTATATATGAATCCTAGATCGAAAGTAATAATAAATTACACCTTTTTTTTTTTAAATATCTTTTTTGATAAAAATGTTGCTGAACATTGAGATCTATATATTATAAAATTATTCTAATGAGCTGATCTTATTATTTTCATTGTTAGTATTGGTTGTGGTTGTGGTAGTTTTAATTGTTTTAATTATTAATATTTTTTTGATCTGTTAGTTGAATATAAAATTATATTGTTAATATTTGTTTTTCATATAGTCAAGCTGTATGCATGTTTGTAATTTGATCTTAAATTTTCGAGTAAAATACAATAGTGAACAAATGAATCAATTGATAATAATAATGAAAATAATAAAAAGAGGACATCAAAGTATACATTAAATAAAACTGAACAAAAGGAATGATTATTAATAGTAACAAAATATATATAAATTAAAAACGGTCAAGGTATAATTTCAGTCTGTATCGATATTATAAATTTAAATAAAGACATTATAAAATACAGCTGAATTTCTCATATATATTATTGATTTATAATTTAGGGATAATATTAAAGAAAAAGAAGTAAAGACTTATGGAAAGGCTTTTTATCTTCTATAAAGTTAAAAATTGTATAGGTGAATAATAATATAAAAGACAATACAATCATATATATTTTTTTAATTATGCATGTAATATCTATATTATAATTGTATTAGAATGTCATCGTTTAATTTATAATTTTTCATTTCTAATGCTGTACTTTTAAAATAAATAAAATAAACAAAAAAAAATAATTTCTTTAAAAGTACAGCATTAGAAATATATATTTAAAAAAATTAATGAGATGAATAAATTACTTAATTAAGTCACATGTATTACAATTACTAGTCACATGTATTTTATAACTACGATAGTCACATGTACTTAAATTATATATCACGTGTATACAATATAATATAGTCACATGATTAGTTTATATATCACGTGTACACTAAAGATATTATATCTAGTATTTTAACTATCTACTACATGTGATGTTACTAATTTATTTTTTTTGTTAATTCAATTTTTTTTTTTTTTAATTCAGTTCTCTCTCTCTCTCTTTCTATATACTTTTTATTTTATTAAAGAAATATAACCTTCATTTTTAGTTTTTAGAACTATATTTATATTATACGATAAAATAGTATTAGAGATTATAATAGAATAGGAAACCAATAACCATTGTATATAGGATATATATAATTTCAAAATAATAATAATAACAGAGGAGATGACATTACCTGTAGTATTAAGACAAAGATTCTTTCATGCTTATAAGGATACTATAAAATCCATGAATATAACATTTAAAAATGATAATGTAGGTTTAAAAAACTCTAAGGAGTTATTAAAAATAACATGTTTAAACCCATTAGAACTAAGAAAGAACATGTTCAAAGATATACCTGAAGATACAGAGGGACAGATCAAACACTTGGAAGAAATGAGTAAGATTTTAAAAGTTAATGTAGCACAAGCATATAAAGATATTAGTAATAGTGATAATAATATTAGTAATAGTAATAATTATAAATTAAAAATTAATGAGAATATAGAATTAGGTGAAAATGAAACTATTAAAGATAGTAAGAATAATAATACTTCATTAAAAGGTAAGAAATTTAAAAGATGTTGTGATGACTAATTATTTTATTTTATATTCAACTCATTAATAGAAAGAAAAAAAGAAAAAAAAAAAAAATTTATTTATTACTTCATGAAAAAAAATTAAAAATAATATATATTAGATGAAGGAAGGAAGAAAGAAGTAGTAGAAGAAGTAGAAGAAGAAGAAGAAGATAACTTACTTGTAAATAACAAATACCACTAGTACTAGTACTATTATTAATATTAAAATAAAAATTAAACCCAATAAACATATAAATATATATTAAATTATTAAAAAAAAAATTAAATGAGTGACAACAAAAGATCTAGTAATATATCTCGACTATTAGCAAAGATATTAAGACATCAAGCTACAAAAGAAGGGATACTTATAAGAGAAGATGGATATGTATTAATAGATACTTTATTAAAACATAATAAATTTAAATCATTTCATACTACTTTTAAAGATATTAAAGATATATGTGAATCTAATGATAAAAAAAGATTTGAAATATCCAAAGATGATCTGTATATAAGGGCAGTACAGGGACATTCTATAAACAATATTAAAGAATCTAATCTTTATACTAATATTAATATAAACAATGTAAATATTCTACCAAACTACAATGAATTAGTTACTACTACAACAATAAAAGATGATAGTAATAATAGTAATAGTAGTAAAAACTGTTATATGATTGTTCATGGTACTAGTATTAAGAACTATGAATTAATTAAAGAAAGTGGATATATTAAAAAGATGAATAGAACTCATATACATTTTACATTTGATGATAGTAATTTAAATATCCATGGTGATAAGATCATTAGTGGTTTTAGAAATAGTAGTAAAGTATTGATATTAATTAATATCTTTGATCTATTACTAAATGGTGATAGTGATAATAGTAATAACAACTTCAATGATTCTATATTCTTATCAAAGAATAATGTCATCTTGATATCTAAAGATATTCCAATTGAATTTATTCATTCCATTAAACTACGATAAAAAATTTTTTAATGATTATTTTTTGTTTAATCTTGTTATTATCACATACAAATAAACAAAAAAAAAAAATTAATTATAACACATAACACAAAATAAAGTAAACAATCAAATAATTAATTATAAACACATCAATTAACTACATTATTATTGAACTCATATATGTATATATAGTAACTCTTCATAAAAAAATAGAAACATACTATTAGTATACTTATATATAGATATATGTAATTTAAAAGAAAAAGAAAGAGAAATAACCCACAAAACATTATAGATAAGAACTACATACATATTAAGATAATTGATCTTTTAAAAATTATTTTTTTTTTTAGAAAAAAGAGATACAATGGTTGCCATACAATTGTCTTTGAAATCAATACTGTTTATCTATCTAATAGGTGGAATAACTTTAATTCCATTACTTATCATAACTTTTTTTTTATTAACCCCAAACAAAAAGAATTCTAAAGTTGATTTAAACCTTAGAACTTATAAAGGATTAGGCGATGATATAGATCCTGAATTTAAACTTGGTGAACATGAAGAGCTTAAAAGTTTTAAGGCTACTAAACAAGGTCTTATGAGTGTTGTTAGTAAATACAACAGCTCTGTAATTAAAGACTCAGAAGACCAAACGGGTTTACAAAAATTAGCCATAGACTCAACCTCTTTCAATAAATTAAGAAGCAACAACAGATATTTTGTATACTTATCTAATAGCAACTTGATTTTATACACAGAATCCAGCAATGAAAATTCAATAAGAGAAGACGAAACTAATGTTCTACACACATTCAATGGTCCAACAGATTCTAGAAATATATTAAAAGTCATCTCCATCAAGGATTGTATTGTTACCATGTGGCCACCAGGATTGAGTGAAGGTTCAATGTTTACTAAAAAATCATCTATTCTTGTTATCAAAAGGAGTCTCTATGATCATGAAAGGAGTCAATTTGTTCTTCCTATAACCATTGAACATTTTATCACTAATAACATTTTTTTTTTACAACCAGATTCTAACTTTGAAAAGGAAGATTGGTACTTTGAATTATTAAATGCCACTAAGAACTTGGATGATACTGAAATTGATAAAGTTGATTATATAAAAGGATTAGGCAATTTCTCAAACCAGCCACCTAAAACACACCATCTAAGAACTGCAGATGTTAACAAACTTTTAAGAATGAGCAATTCTAATCTTGATTTGATTAGTTGTAAATGGCTCAATTTAATTATTGGAAGAATATACCTAAGTTCATTAGCCAATGGTAAATTAGAACTTTCTATTAAAAATAAAATTAAAGAAAAATTATCTAAAATTAGTATTTCATTTTTAGATGAATTAGAAATTAATGATTTGAAATTAGGCGATGCAGCCCCTGTGATTTCTAATCCAAAGGTTGTTAAATTCAACTTGGAGGGAGATTGTGAAATTCATTTAGATGCAACTTTCAACTCAAGTCTTTTATTAAATATTTCCACTTTGGCAAATGTTTTAAACAAAACTTATCCTATAGAATTAAAGGTAAACTTGAAAAAACTCCAGGGAACATTAGTATTAATCTTTAAAAAACCTCCTAGTAACCGTTTATGGTACACTTTTAATGATGTTCCATTTATAGACTTGGAAATTGAACCTGTAATTGTTAATAAATCCTTTTCTTATGGAATGGTTGTTAAGGCTATCAAAAATAAAGTTGTTGATGGTATAACCAACTCATTGGTTTACCCAAATTTTGAAGATATCAACTATTATAAACTTGAAAATAATAATTCAATATTTAAAGGTGGTATTTGGGATTTTTCTGAATTAAATAATTATAAAAAAAATGACCTTTTAAATAGGGATAACAACAATGAATTTTCAGATTTTACAAAGACTTCCAAAGAAAACAACACCAAATTTTTAGAAACTGAAAAAAACATTACAAAAGAACAAAGACAATCTATGGATTCTAATAAAAATAACTACTTTAAAGAAACTGAATCTAATCTTGATTTAGGTGTCTCTACAGGTGTGGCCTTAGATCAAAATGATAATAAAAAAAGTTTTAGAGATTTATTAAAAAGAAAAACTACAAATGCAGTCCATTCAACACATCAACCCTCTGAGGTTATGTTAAATGATATGGATTTAGCTTCAGTATCTTCAAATGATTCAGGATCTAATTTTAATTCAACTAATAAAAAAAAATATTCACAAAAAATAAATTCTTGGTATAAAAAGGCAAAATCTTCTGCTTCAACAATGATTAATGAAAAGAAACAAGATTCCCTTTTGCCAAATGAGAACGATTATGAACCTGTAGATACTGCTAATAATTTGAAAAAGGAAGTTGCAGATTTAGAGGAAAATGTTTCATTAAGTGAATCACCATCAGATAGTCCTATTCTAAATACAGAGTCTCAAGATAAATCTGAAGATATTCAAGAATCAAATAACACTACTAGTGATGTAAATTCTATTAAAAATCCATTTCAAGAGTATTTGGAGAGAAAGCAACAACCAGTTGAAATTAATGAAACAACAAAGCAACAAGATTTATCATTAAAACCAGATGAAATTAATGAACAAAATAAAGATACTGAAAATTTGAAAGAAAATGTAACTAATAAGGATATACCACCCCCTGAAGAAAGAGATGAATTATCAGTTGAAAATAAGAAAACACCAACAGAGATTTCAACTACAGAAAGAGTAACTTTGGAAGAACCAAAAACAGACATTTCAAGAAGTACTACTAAAAGAAGACCACTGCCACCAGTACCAACTCAGGATATTAATGAAATCTTAAATCACATTCAAGAGCCTTCAAAGGAAGTTACCATTGAGAACGAGTCTAATATTTGATACCTACATTTATAATAAAAATTAACTCTTGAAAACACAAAAAACATTGAAAAGAAAGATGAATTATATATATATATATATATTATTAAAACATAGTTAGTTATCTCCACTTATTATTGGTCTTTTTTTTAGCCCAGTTGTTATAATAAAATAACAATTAATAAATATAATATTTTAGAAGCTTTTTGGAAACATTTACCAAATAGGCATCCAACCTGAGTACATTTTGTGTAAAAGCTCAACATCTGAAGCTTCCTTTAGTAAAGCATCAACTTGAGCTTGAACTGAAACTGTAACCGAATATTTAGGATCAACACCTCTCATTTTGTTTCTAATTACAGCAAGAATCTGTTGGGGAGTTAGACCGTGTTTACCTATGAACATATGCATAGCGATTCTTGAGTTTTCTTTTTTATTTTTTTGTTCTTCAAGTGACTTCATTCTGCCGTACATCATCATTTCAAATTCATTTAAAAGCATGATTTCATTCTCTCGGATTAACTTCATGGATAACTCACATGATTTCCTAAACACACCCTCAACACCAGTGATCCCTAAACAATCAACTATGTTATTGGTCAATCTAAAGGGCACCAGTTCTGGAGTGGGCAAATCCACACCCTTTTCAAACAGACAGTCATAGTCTACATGCAGGACTACCCCATTACTCTGGCTGATCATGATATTGTCAAAGTGTCTGTCTCCCAGCCCTAGTATATGCCCAACCATGCACATCAGAGCATATGATCTTGAAAAATTCGTTCGACACCTGTACCATTTGCTAGGGTCGGGGAATGTAGACAGGAACCATTGGAATAATACTGGTTTGAAGATTTTGATGTTTTTATCATAGAGGGCTCTTAAATTTGAAGGGTTTGATTTCAATTTGTTCCATTGGCGCAAGTAGGACATTCTCTCATTATGAAGACCGGCGTTGTCGTATAAGTTGCAGAGAATGGATCTGATAGTGACTACATTTGGGACAAGTTCCAAAATACCAAACGTTTCATCCAATGGCAAGATATAATACGTTGTGATGTCCATGTGTCTCTTTGAAGTCTCAGTGGTGTTTGCTAGAAGATACTTGATAGTTTGGGCAAACTGCATGTATTGGTCATCCTGTCTAACATCCTCTTTCTTACATAAAATGTCATACTTATAACCATCTGACCCTATCATCGTGATTTTTTTAGGCTTTTTAAGAGAATTAAACACAGTATACTCCTCGGAAATATCTACTATAGTCACCACAGATTCATTAACCTCCTCAGGGGATTTCAAGGTCACTCCAAAATTTGCCTGCACCGGAACTGTTATATATGATGGGAATATCAAATCTCTGTTGATGAACTTGAAATCCTTGTCTAAGGTTGTTGTCTTGTTTTTCACAGCGTCTTCGTTACATACTTTGGATAAATTATCAAACAGATACTGGGCTTGGTATACTAATTGTTTAATTGCCTTTTTAGCCCGTTTTAAAAAATCAGAAATTATACTCTTCCCAATTTCTTGAATAAGCACAGTCTTAGAGTTGCACATCACAGTTATATGCCATATAAAATACTGCGGATACGCTTTGAAAAGTTTGTTTAAGATTTTTGTGATCAATATTCTAGCATCATCATTAGGCACCAACAGTCTTGAGATCAATTGCAACATGACAGTATACCAGATGTCAGATCTACATTTGTTCACTGCCACTTTAATCAATGAATTCAACCCCCTTTCAATATCCTTTTGTGTTTCATCTCCGGATATTCTTTCTATAGTGTCTAACCATAGAATAACAACCTTTGGTAAACCTTCCTTGACAAGATGCTCACTTGAAGTATGCTCCAATGCATGTGCAATATACTTTATACTATTCAAAATCAACTTATAATCATACCTTATAACCTCTGCTGTTTTATTAACTATGATTTTTTGTCTTTGCTGATAATATTTATCATAGTAGAGACCCAGTTGAAAGGATATTCTTTCATTATCAGTTGATAATTCCATTAACTTCAAATAATGATTGATGATCTCAGTAGGAGATTTTCTGTCCAACAAATCACACCATTCTGTAAACCTTGTCAATAAAGCAATCTGATCTTCTGTCACTGATATGTTTGAATCTTGCAGTAAATTGTTACTTCTCTCTTTAATTATATTGATTGCATTTTCCTTCTCTCCTGCTTCCCAAAGAATCTCAGAGTATTCCAACTCAATTCTATCGGATGTGGAATCTTCCTTACAGCTTAAGGATTTCATCAAGTATTTCATACCAATATCAGGTCTGGAACTTTTTCTTGCAATTTGTGCCAAATTAAATGATCTAGATAACAAAGTTTCATTATCCACAGCACCAAGTAACCTTCCAATATTGATTGAAATAGCTTCAGTTTCAAAAAATGAATTGAAAACATACTCATTCCTGTCAATTCTTCCAATCAATGCAGTTTGTCTTTGTGATTCAAATCTTTTCTTACTATCAATACATATCTCTAAATCACCTAACACGTTAAGATATTTAATAATATCGTTAACTTTCAAAACTGTCATTGATTTCAGATTATGAATATACCGTTGTCCTATAATGGTCACAGCTAATGATGAAAAGTTTTGTTGTTGTTTATTGTTTAAATTTCCAAAGAGAATCTTGTTCATAGAGTAATTAAGGAGTAACTCTGGCTGCAAGAATTTATAATTGTTTTCAGTTATATTTATCATGTTTTTAGATGAATTGCTATCATTAGTAATAATACTGCTTTTTAAACCTAATTGTAATAATTTGGGCATGTTATTATTGTTTAAATTTTTATTATTCAAAATATTAGACACTCTCAGTATAACCTCATCATGCATCTGATTTTTGGATAGAACCTCAATTGATTTAATATCTGTATTTGAATTGATCACACCCCAGTTAGAATGTAGTTCTCCATAACATTCCATAGCTAGTTCCCAATTCGATGTTGATTTTGATAGATTATCAAGTTGTTCCTCTAGACCATTTCCTGAAAGAAATTGCTGCTCAACACCATCTAGCGCATCAAAATCTTGAATGTTTGAAAACGCTTTATTGAGTTTATTTTTATAGTCATAGGGATCTCTTTTGGAATCTTCTCTATAAGCTTGTTCCAAATAAAGTATTGCCCTTTCATATGACTCTACTTCTAATGCCTTTTCAGCAAAAACACCCCCAAATGAGATGCTATTAATATAAGTTTTTAATTTTGATAAACTGTCCTTGTCTTTGAAGCTCATATTTTTTTTTGAATTTATATGAGAGATTAACTTTTTTATGTAATCAACAACATTAAAAATATTTTCATAAATACTTTTAATATTCTCTTGTTGAGGTTTGTTTAAAACACCAAGACTTATATCAAATACCAAATCAATTTCACTCTGCCAATCACTCAATAATGATTGATTGTTTTCTAAAATTATCTGCACAATTAAGTATGGTAGTATAGTCTCAAAGAATAGCGTTTCATCACCACATTTTTCTAATTGCAAATATCTGGAAAACATTAATGACTGATGATTCTTGGAAGTATGGTGCAATCTTCTTATAAAATCAGACGATAAAGTGTTAATCCATTTGCCATAGCTCATAGGTTTTTTATACAGTGGATATTCTTTGGGAGTATAATTACCAAAGTTAGTATTTATAACAAATTCAGATGTTTGTAAAGGTTCAATTATTTTTCTTTCTAAATCTGTAAAGTTTTCCTTTAATTCAGCTTCTATGTATCTGATCTCTTGTGAAAAATGAGAAGACTTTGAAATAGACCAACCGCAAAATTTCAAAAACTCTTGAATAACATAGGAAATATAGGATTGATAAGTGGGTTTTTTAACTTGCCAAAACATTGGTATTAACACATATTTTATCAATCTTTTCATAAAGATATTTCTTTCTGAGTCATTATAAAGATCATATATTTGATTTACAATGCTCTTTTTATTGTTTCGTGATTGAAAGTTGAATAGAGATGAATCTAAAACAGTAAGATATGAAATACACTCTGAAGCTTTTACAGTAATGTTAAAATCCCAATTTTTAAACTTAAAGGCAATCTCCAAAAGATTTATTAGCAAATCTTGCATTATTACATTGTTGGCATATTGTTTCAATTCTGCCTTTTTTGTATATGTGATTAATAAATCTTGCAAAATTTCCAAACATCTTTTAATTATGTATTTATCGTTTTTTGCAAAGGACATACCAAACTGTTTGTTTAAGGTAATTGACCATTCCATAAACTGATTTTCGTACTTGTTTTTATAGTTTCCTAACTTTTTCATAAATTTACT
>JAJMDK010000122.1:0-24214 GCA_030573515.1 Hanseniaspora jakobsenii
CTTATTATAATAAAAAGGTTTTAAATTTAGTAAAAAATATGGGAAAAAAAAAAAAAAAAAAAAAGTAACTACAGCCTAGTTTCCCTATTGGGAAAATATATAACTATATGTGCAACTAATAGAAAAGACCTAAATAAACTTCCACTTCTTTTCCTAGACTTTATTCATATCATACTTTTATCTGACATTCTTTTATTGATTATATCATATTAGGGTAACAGTTTTTTATATAAAATATATATAAACAGAGAAAAGTAGAAAAGGAAAAAAAACTATATAAGAAAAAATCCTGTTAATAACACCACTACCATCAAAATAACACACAATGTCGAGTGACTCAGAACCTTATGGTCTCAATGAAGTCGATGACTTTATGAAAAATAAAGAAAAGATTACATTTGAAAACTCAACTTTGTCTAAAAACTACAAGAACGGTCGTAACAATAACAATGATTATAATGAAGATGAAGAGTACAGTGATGAGGAAGTCATGAACATTGATGAAGAATCCGAGTCTGAAGAATATAGTGAAGGTTCTAATGGTGAAGAAGAAGAGGAAGATGAAGACTCAAAGCCCTTGGATGGTGCAGCAGTATACAAGAAACTTTTTGGAAAAAGACTAAGAAATGTTGAGGAAATAGCAGACATGGAAAATGAAGAAGATACCGGCAACAACTGGGGTTCTTCCAGAGCTAACTACTATGGTGCAGATGATGTGAGTGATAATGAGGATGATGCTAAAGCCATGGAGGAGGAAGCCTTAAAACAACAACAACAGCACATGGAGGAGTTGAACATGATGGATTTCATGGATATTGACGATGTCAATCAACAAAATGACTGGGCAAAAACTGCAAAAGAATATGACAACCAAGCTTTTGAAGGTGGCGAGGATTTGGTCCAAATTGAAAAACAAGATGTTAGCAGTATAAAGAACTTTGATCAGGCAGAAAAGCTTGAGTTTTTGAAAAATAAGTTTCCTGAATTCACTCCTTTGTTTTCTGAATATCAAAACTTAAACACAAGATTGAGTGAAGTAAGCGATGCTTTGAAAAATATCTCTGAAGGAACCCAAGAGGCACTCTCTACAGTTTTAAATATTAAAAAATCAGCTCTGCTGTCAAACCTTGCTGCAATAAATCTATATTTTATGATTCTCTTAGACAACCTTTCGAAACCTGACAATGAAGAATTCAAAAATATGAAATACCATCCAGTCATGGAAAAGATTCTTTTAACAAAAGAAATTGTCAGACAAGCTGAACTCTTACCGGAACTAAAAGAAGACGCAGAAGAAATGGGTATGTATGAGGAAGATGCAGAAGAAAACAGTGAGATTGGTGAAATGGATGAAGATATTTTGGCTGCTGTTTCTGCTGGAGAAGAAGAAGAAGAAGACGAAGAAGATATTGAAGGAGAAATTAATTCTGACTCTGAGGAAGATGAAGTATCTAACTCTGATAACGAAACATTATTAGATCTAGGATCTAGAATCAAGACTGTCTCCACAAATGAAAACAAGGGTGACTTTGTTGAGGATGATATTGATGATATAGATTTACAAGAAAAGAACCAGAAGAAAAAGAGTTTGAGATTCTACACCGCAAAGATAGACAAATCTGACAAGAAACAACAAGACATGGTTGTGGGAGGTGATGATGATATACCGTATAAAGAAAGAGAATTCGAGAGAAAGCAAAGACTTCTTGAGGAGGCTAGAAAGAGAGGTCTGCAGAAGAAGGATGACTTCAATGATTCTGATAATAACGATGAAGTTGACATGAATGAAATCAACCAAATTAACAACTATGACTCTGCAGAAGTTGAAGACTTTTACAACTCTATCAACAATAAAAAGAAAGAAAAGAAAGAGGCGAGAATGCAAGCTCATATTCTTGCCAGACAAGCCTCCACTGAGGGTAAACTTGATGAATTGAAGGAAATTCTTGATGAAGATGGAAAAAGAGCCATTAATTATCAAATACTTAAAAACAAAGGTCTTACTCCCCACAGAAACAAGGATAACAGAAATGCAAGAGTTAAAAAGAGAAAGAAATACGAAAAGGCTCAAAAGAAATTGAGATCCATGAAACAAGTATACCAAGGTCCTCATAGCGGTAGATATGAAGGTGAAAAGAGTGGTATCAGAAAGGATATCACAAAATCTGTCAAACTATAGCTTTCTTTGTAAACTATTGTTGTATTATATATGAATATTGAATTTGATTTTTTTTTTCTTGTGATTTTTTGTCTTTTGTTTTTTTATGTTCGTTGTTATGATAACAGTATTATTGTAAAAAAAAAAAATGAAAAAATGTTTATAAATCCCTTCGAGTTGTACAGACTGTTTACAAGAAAAAACAGAGCAGATATCCAGCAAATAATTAATGTTCAATATATACCTTTGTCTAATCGAAATCAGTTTTCAAAAACTTTATGATTTCCCTTTTTGCATTTTGATACCTTACTTCCAGAGTATCCCTATCAATTTCATTTAATAAACATAAGACCTCCAAAGCGGCATTTTCGTTGTTGTCAGCTAAGAGTGTATTTATTTTCTTTGCATCCGAAACAATTTCTTGATTTGTGCCGCAATACTCTGCGCATATTATACCAAATGAATCAAAAGATATGCCAGGTGTAACACGGTATAAAAACGTGAAACAATTAGAATCTTTATTGATAGCAGTATTGGTTAGCGGTAAAATGTTTTCATCGTTTTGGATTGCAGAATTTGATTCAGACGTTTTATTGTTCAAAATCATAATTTCAGTTTTATAAAAAACTACCCTATTCATAAAGGAAGCATCACTTCCTAATATTTTTTTTGAAAAAAGTTCATGGAAATGGGTACATACTACCGTTCTGCATTTCAGAGCTAATATTTTTTTTAAAACACTTCCAAATAAAGACGGTCCATCTATCACATCTGTTCCCTTTCCAAACTCATCTATTAGCATCAGACTATTTTCTGTGCAGCTTTGCAAACATTTATTAATTTGATGGCAATCCCACAAGAAATTTGAATTCAACCTGGACACAGATTCTCGTGTGTATATTTTTGTCAGAATTTTATCAACAGGAGTTAATTCAAGCTTTTCGCAAGCTACAAAACAACCTATTTGTGCAAGTAAGATATTCAATCCAATGGATGTCATAAACACTGTTTTTCCAGACATGTTTGCCCCTGTTATTACAGAAAGGGTCTTTTCCGTAAAACCAGTCGTATTTTGAATATTATCCTCTAATTGATCACTTGCATAAACTTCACTAGACCTATTTTCATTGAAACTGAAATTATTGGGTATATATGTGTCTACAATAGTTTCATATAGAGGGTGTCTAATTTTTTCTATATTTAAAACATGATTATCCTCTGCTGATCTTTTAACTTTGAAATCAGGTCTGTTATAAAAATTGTTGATAGACACATAGGCAAATGATAGTAAGACCTCAATTGCTGCGCATAAATTAACGTTTTCAATTAATAAGTTTTTGTAAAGTCTTAGAAGCTCATTTTGAAATGAAAGTGTGAGCTCCATTTCCATGTCGCATATGATACTAAAAATATCTCCGTATTTTTTGTCCATTCGAATCATCTCACTATCTTTCATGTATACATGTGTGTCTGTGTCAAATATTAGTGATAGTCCTAGCAACTCATTTTCAAATAAAGATGTATCAATAAGATCTCTGTTGGCAGAAATTAAGTATCCGAGTTGAGGCACATACATAACGGCTATATTTAAGTTACGACCAATAATTTCAGTTATCTTGGAATTAACTACATTTGCGCTTTTAGCAAGAAGTGTCTCCATAGAGTTGTAAATGTCTCTATATTTTTCAAGCTTTTCATTGAAGTTTTCCTGTATGACTATCTTTGTATTGTCAATTAAAGTCTGTTCCACATTTATAAATGTTTCTATTGATCTCAATAGGTTTTCAAAGTCAATTAATTCAATACTCTTTAGTAGATCATTAGTGTATGCATTTTTATCTAATTCTTCTTGTGATAGATATTGGGTAAAAAACCTCTTGATGTGTATTAATTTGGATGTATAGTTGTGAAGGTTAATCCAGTTTTTAAAGTTAATTTTACCCAATTCAAAATCTATAAAGATTCTTTTCAAGTTTGGCAATTGATTAAAAAGAGCCGATAATCTTTCATTATCAAAATCAGGCGCCATCATAATCATTTCAACAAAATCTAATCTCATGTTAATCTTATTGATATTTTTCATAGGATTAATTAACCATGAAAATAATGTGTTTTTGCCTGCATCTGATCTAACACGTTGTTGTAAAAGCTCCAACATTGAAAACTTTGAAGCTTTCATTGAGTTGGCGTAGTTAGTTTTTCTTGTAGGTAATAATTGCAAAGAAAATATAGTCTCATCATCTAATGTAAAAGAGTCATCTCTGATGTTAATAGTTTCAATCAAAAAAACAAATGATGAGATATTAACTTTGGTTTTTTTATTATTGTTTGATTTATTATTAAGGGATTGCATGGTTGTCTCTGCTGTTATATGTGAGTCGTCAAGTGTCGTTTTATTGTCCTCATTGGTTGTAACAGATATATTTGTATCCTCATGATTTACAGATAGGTTTCTGTTTGAAATGTTGGTATTAACTTCATTTGCAGAAACCATGTTTTGTACGTAATCAAGCAAGCAACAAATACAGCCAAACGTCAATTTTGATAGATAGTTTTTGTTTGAGACAATGTTCATGATCAATGAGTTTTTATTGTCTAGTTGTTTTTTGGGGTTATTCAAAGAATTGCTATGAATACTAGGTTGATTTAAATGTTGCAATTGCTCTAGTGTTTCATCATTTAGCTTTTTTGCAACAAAATTATTCAGTGAAAGAACAGTAACCAAACATGTTCTATGGTTTTTTCTTACGTTTTCTACCTTTTCATTTACAAATTTTCCACTCTTTAAAAGATCATCTTGAACCATGTTGATCCTATTAAGTTGTGATTGATTGTAAACTATTTTTTTTTCAATAAGCTCAACCAATTGATAATCTGTCCTTGTGCTGAGTATAATCACACTGGGGTCATATGTGGATATAAGGTTACTAGTGATATCCATGACTTCGTTGAGTTGATTTGAAGGGTTGATTAGCACATCTTGCTCTAGGAATAGCAGTTTTTTCTCGTGCTTTATATATGCTGCTACACCAAGTTTGTTATCTGATATATCGATTGCTATTGTTGCATCAGATTTTGGAAACTCTTCGTGCTTGATTGCAACGTGAAGATCTTTTTGGTTTCCTTGACTAAAACTCTGGCTCATTATATTTATATATTTTTTCTTTTTTATCTTTTATGTAATTGTCAATAGGTCTCTTTTATTTTATTTTTTTATCTGTTTCTTTATTATTACTATATCAATTCACCATCATACTTTCACTATCTTCATTGAAATACTTACATTATTCATTGTTTCATTTTGTCTAATGTGGTCTCTCTTTTGTTATTATTCTTATCTCATGGAGTAAAAAACATCTATTAATATCTGAGATTGTAGTGTAAAAAAATAATTTCTAAGTGATGTGTCTGATTTTGTCAATGTAACCTAATTTAGTAATTGTAGCATTATCCGCGAAATTGATTAAACACTATATAGAAATAATAATAATAATAATTTTAAAATATTGTGGAAAAAAAGTAGTGTGTGAAAACTAATTTAATAATAAATTTTACAAACTTATATACATATATATAGATCTAAATGAATAATCAATACTGTTGGTTTTTATTTTATTTAATTAAAAAAAAGAAAAGAAAAAAAAAAAAAGTTAACCAAAAAGACTATTGGTGATCGTATATGTTTTCGTTTTCTTGTCTTTGTTGTTCAATAAGTTGAAGCCAGTCATCTACTATCAATGAGCATCTTTTATATTTCTTCAGGGAGTATTTTTTATAAATCTGTGGGTGTTTACGTTTTCCGAATCTACAATTCTGTGCTATGATTGAAGCTAGTTCTGTGATCTGGTTTTCAGTGTATGACGAATAATATACATGCTTAGAAGACCATACTGACTTTTCAGAGTCTTGATCCTCAGCCATATCTGTATCCATATATGTGGAACCCATTTCTAGTGATTTGGTTTCCATTGCTAACATTTTTTTATATTCTTTTAAATTCTCTATAACAATTAAAGATAGATAATAAGCCCCTGCTGCCAACATACTAGAAAGAGTGGTGACAAATTTAGGATCCATGATTGTAGTTTCCAAAAAAAATTTAGCTAAAGTTCTAACTTCGTAATCATAGTCATCAGCTTTGCTAATTTTTCTTAAAAAGGACAAAGGCCCCGGGGCACCTAGATCAAAGTTGAGGCATTGTAGAGTAAAAGTTTCAGCCTTGAAAATGTCATCGGGAGTGAATTGTTCATCTAGGATTGTAACTATATCATTAACAGGAATGTGATTAATTTCTTCGTATTTGGAGGCAAGAAATAAACATGATGCGGCAACCAGATAGAGTTTTTGTTTTGATACTTCAACTGTAGAGAGCAATCTATCAAAGATATTGATCGTTAGGTATAAAGTTTCAGGAACCAAGCCCAACTTTTCATGGTAGTATACAATCCAGTCTAAAACTATGTGGCGATGTTTCCATGTTATTGTAGGTTGTAAGTTCATATAATTATCCATGGGTAGAAGTGACCTTTCAAGTTTTCTCAAGTGGGCAAAAATTTCCTGTTGGTACTCAGAGCATAGGGTGACATTATAAGTGTCACTATCGTTTAGATCAGGGTAGTCTGTGTGGTGACTTTTGTAGGCTTCATTTATTATATAATGATCTTCCGGGTTTTGTTTTAATTTCAAATGAAGGGTTGATGTATTTAAATTATTGTTGTTATTAGTAGTAGATGTGTCAAAATTTTTTGAATGATCACCTGTTATTTCTGATGTTATATTTGTTGTTGAATTGTTAAAGTTAATATTGCTATTTTCCGAATTTGTCCTTTTACTATTTATAGATGCTGTTCTTTCATGCGGCAGAATAACAACTGAGTTATTGCCTATGTTGTCAATATCCATATCCGATACATCTTTATTAGAGTTGTGTGTAGTAGTTTTTTTGTTTATATTGTTTGATGAAGATGATGAAGAAGAAGAAAATGAGGAAATAGAGGAAGAGGAAGACGAGGGTGGTTTAGTTTTGTTTATAGAATCAGAGTGTTTAATGTTTAAGTTTCTATTATAAACATCAGTGTTAGTATGTGAAGTACTTTTTAATTGTCTTTTAGCTGTATTGACTTTAGAAGTTGAAATGTTTATATTTCTGTTAGTAAGTTCTTGTAAAGCAATTCTAGCAGAATCATTCAAGTTCTGATGAGCTGTCTTTTTAAGATTCATTTTACTATGTTGTTGATGTAGTGGTAGTTGTTGCTGTTGTATTTTCATCTTTTTAGAAGAGGAAGGAGATACTGATGAGGATTTAACAGTTTCATCATAGTTCTCATATATATTTGAAGATCTGTTATTTTTGATGTGTATATTATCTGGAGTAAAAGATTGACTATGTTGGGTTCTGAGTCTTTGTTGTTTTTGAATTCTTTCTCTTATATTGCTTATAACATTATCATCCGCATGGTGGCTTAGTGTACCAAAGTTCATTTCACTAAAATTGTATAAATATGTATGTATTTATTTATTTATCTATATTATACTATGTAGTTATGGATGATTCTCATAGGGGGAGGGTTAAGGGTTGGTGATGTAATTTGTAACTTTTGTGTACTCTTATTATTATATTGTCATGAGTTTAGTTATATCAAATAGTATTGTATATCTTAAGTAATGATAAATAGAATGATTATTTAGAGAATTTAAAAAAAAGAAACTGTTAATACTTGTTTTGTTTGTTTTGTTTTGTTTATTTAAATTATAAATTTTGTATTTTTTTTTTGTAATTAATTAAATCAATTATAATCTTCTCTTCTCTACTTTTACTATAATATAAATCTGCTCTTTTTCATAATTTTAGTTAGTATTGTTTCTAATTTATTAATAAAGATTAACATTTACACATATATATATTAGAAAGATTGTTTTTTTTTTTCTTTTCCCTCAAACTAATACACACATATACATTATGTATATTTATTTCCTAATTAAGTAAAAATACATATATACATTTCTATATTATGTATAATAAATAAAAAATTTTTCATTATTAATGTTTACAAAAAAAATTTACTTAAAAAGTAAATTAACTTTTAAAAACTAATAAGTGCTCACATGACTTAATATAAAAAGTATATATTGTAAACATTACTGTTATTGATACTTTTTATTATTATATTATATCCGATACATATATTATGAATATTATTATTAAATACAGACACGTGACCTATACATATAGTATATATTAAATAAATAAAAATTTTTCTTTTCAAATGTTCCACTATAATTTTTTAAGTCTTGTTTAAACACGTATATATAATTAATAATATAAATTCCACTGTGTTTAAATTACTATTATTATTACTACTAATATAGTAATGTTCTTGTTCTATTATAATAACTAATTGAAATAATTACAACACCTAATAATATTACTAATAATATGTAATAGGTACTAATTCTACACACCACTTTTATTATTATTATTTTAACTACTAAATAATACTATCAACAAAAAGTTCTTAAATTATAAAAAAAATAATAATTATTATTAGTAGTAATTTAATGACTTACATACTTACATAGTTCATATATATATATAAGTAACATCATAGTTTAAATATTTTTTTATACTTTATTATAATATATCTGTTTAAAATTTTATTTTTTATCATACACATATAAAAAAAAATAAAGAAAAAAACCGTGGACAAATATATATAGACTATATATCTTTACATAATACATAAAACAATAATAATAAAATGCCAAAATTAATCTTAGTTAGACACGGTCAATCCGAATGGAACGAGAAGAACTTATTCACCGGTTGGGTTGATGTTAAGTTATCTGCTGTTGGTGAAGCTGAAGCCAAGAGAGCTGGTGAATTAATGGTTAAGGAAAAGGTTTACCCAGATGTTTTATACACCTCTTTGTTATCCAGAGCCATCAACACTGCCAACATTGCTTTAGCTCAAACTGATAGATTATGGATTCCAGTCAAGAGATCCTGGAGATTGAACGAAAGACACTACGGTGGTTTACAAGGTTTAGACAAGGCTGAAACTTTGAAGAACTATGGTCCAGAAAAGTTCCAAACCTACAGAAGATCCTTTGATGTTCCACCTCCACCAATTGCTGATGACTCTGAATTCTCTCAAAAGAACGATGTCAGATACTCCCACTTACCAAAGGATGTTATCCCAGCCACTGAATCCTTAGCCTTGGTTATTGACAGATTATTGCCATACTATAATGACGAAATTGCCAAAGACTTATTGGAAGGTAAGGATGTCATTGTTGTTGCCCACGGTAACTCCTTGAGAGGTTTAGTCAAGTACTTGGACAACATCTCTGATGACGACATTGCCAACTTGAACATCCCAACTGCCATTCCTTTGGTCTTTGAATTGGATGCCAAGACTTTGAAGCCAACCAAGCCTTACTACTACTTGGACCCAGAAGCCGCCGCTGCTGGTGCCGCTGCCGTTGCCAACCAAGGTAAGAAATAGATGCTCTTTTTTTTTTTTTCCTTTCCCTTTATATATATAAATATAAACTATTTTTTTTTAAACTATTAAACCATTAAATATTTAAAGTAATTATTGTGTTATAGTATTATTTGTTAATAGTAATAGTACTTTATATTACTATATAAGTATATATCATGTGACTATATCATTTTTACATATATCATGTGACTATATTAATACATAATATACATATAATAGAATATATTTTTCTTTCTTTATCCTTTACACTCTATATATATAATATGATCAAAAAATTAAAGGGGATATGAAGGGGTAAGGTAATAAATAGTATTATTACATTTTAGTAGTAATACTATAGAAGTAATTAAGTAATTAAGTAGTACATCAATATCTTTCTATCTATCTATATATATCTATGTATATAAATCATATCACTATATCATATATAATTAAATTGTATTATTATCATATCTTAAGACTATTTTTAACATATTGTAATTATTTGATCAATTGATTAATATGATATAGAGTTAATATAAAGAGAGAGATTTAAATTTTAATTTTGTTAGAGAGAATATTATTATTATTAATATAGGGAATTGATAATACTAATAATACTATTATTATTAAAAAGGGGGAAAGGTAATTGTAACATATTACTATTACTATATCAACAAAAAAAATAAATAAATAACAAACAAACAAACAAACAAACAACTACTATTATATATATACTAATTAATTAATATAGGGATTAATTAATAAAATAATAATTATTATAATTACATATATGTATATATATATTTAAATTAGATATCAACATACTAACCAACTTATAATCAAAACAAATAGATAAATAAATAAAGAAGTAAATATGGGACTGTTTAATAAATTGTTTAGTAGTGGCAGTAACAATTCTACTAACTCTAATAGTAATACATCTAGTAGAAGATCTAGTGTATCATATGATAGCAGCAGCAATAATTTAAGCAAATCAGATAACAGAAAAAGACGTTCAAGTGTATCTATAAACACAATCATAGATAACTCAAAAATAAATAATAACAATAATAATAAGGTAATCAATCCTTTATTAACTAGTTCCTTAAATGGAAGTTCTTCTAGTAACAGTACCCCTGTCACACCTACATCTGCAACTAAAACAAGAAATGGAATTGATATTAATAAACCCCAAAATAACTACAATGATGGAGATACCCTCCCAAAACTAAAAAGGGCTATGACTACGGGCCATATCCACAAGCAAATAGATATGAAACAGTTTCTTGACTACTGGAAGAATGAAAACTTACGAATGTTTCATTTTGATGACTGTGCCCATGAATGTAACAAGCTGCCTTTGATTCACTTGAACGAATTAGACAACGGCAACACCTACTACAAGGATGGCTCAGATGCTACTCTTCAAAATGACTACACAATACATCAAAAGATTAGAAATGGTTTTTGTAATAATTCTATGCATCAAAGGGGGAAACTGAAATCTTGCTTTAAAAGAGGATCCCTACTGGAACATAAAAAGATGCTTCTTCAAATGCAAGCTATGAGATTGAATGCTCAGAAATCACCATCATACAAATCTCCTTCTTCCTCTCATAAATCATCCACCTCCAAAACCAAATCAAATCTAGCAAAAATATTCTCTTCTTCTTCTTCTTCTTCATCATCCTCTTCCAAAAATAACAATGCCTCTACTGTCAGCAACTTGATTCCTTTAAGAAAATGGTCTTCTCAGCCTGTTACTAATGTCGATAAAGAATGTGAATATGACCTTGAGGGTATGCAGGAGTATTATGACAATGAGGACCATAGCTATGACAGACATAGAAACTACTCCTCCATGTCTTCAATGATGGGCAAAAACTCCAACTCTGACAGCAACTCCTCTGAGGATGATGACTTTGATTTCAGCGACTCAGATATGCCTGTTATCTCTCCTATCACCAGTATTGACACACAGCCTATGAACAACCTGGATGATGCTTCCATAAGCAGCTTGAAAACACCACCAGGATTGGAAGATGTCAAAATCCCAAAACATATTCACTTTGACAAAACACTATATACAGTTGACCCTCCACAACAAATCTGCTCTAAGAAACCTAGAGTTGGGGAAGTTGAAGTTTTGAAAAATGGATGTGTAATTATTCATAACAATAATGACAATAATAACAATAGTAGCAACAAAAAACCTGGAGAGATTCCACCAAGGGATGTTGACGCTGTAACTAGAGAAACACATGGGTTGACTGTTGGTGGAAGGGGTGTTTTGAAGTTATTGAGCGATGAGGAAAGAGAAACTTTGAATTCTGCCTTTTCATGGAGATACCTTAATGATTACAAGTTGGCTAACAACCTGAATAGAAACAAAAGCTTTGATAGATATAGAAACCAAATCTACTCACTAGACAATTTTGATAATGATCAAATGAAAGAAACTTCAAAGAGAGAACAAACTCAATCTGATTCTTTAGCTTCAAATTCCAATATTAACAATACATTCACCTCACCTAATGATTCTAACTTGGAATTTTATAGTGATGACGATAAATTCCCTGATTGCACTAGAAGAGTAACATGGAAAACAGTATATCAAAGAATATGTCATCTAAGAGAAATCTTACCTATTGCCTCAATCAATGATCAGATTCCTATTGAGGAGTTCAAGAATAATGAAACCGGTATAGTCACCCAGAAATTTGTAGACTACATTCCTACACTAGTTTTGAAAAACAACAAACCATCTATGATCGAGATTTTAACTTTTTGTGACTTTGTCAGTTGCTCTATAATCAAAACCTTGAATTTTGATATGTGCGACTTATCTTCAGATATGTTTGCTAGAATTCTTGATGCGGTTTGTAGAATGATCACGAATGCAGAAGAGAAATTAGATCAACTTGAAGCCAGTAAGGGGCAAAAGTTCCAAAGGAACCAAGTCTTAAATGATGTCTCTTTGAAAAAGATGACAAAACCATTAGAGAATAGCAGTCATTTAGCAGATGACGACAGCGATGAAGAATCTTCACTCAATGTCATATCCTTGAGTTTTAGAAACACACCTATAGATGCAGAGGGTTGGCTGCTATTGTGTAAGTTTTTCTCATCATTTAATTTCAAATCGATAAAATTATCCATTGACTTATCTATACTCCCAGGGACCAAGTGTAATGTTCTAAGAAAGAAAAACATTCACTGTGAGCAGGACAAAATCGAGAGAATGAGCATGAAGTTGAAATGTAACGCTAATAAATCCATATCCCAGCTGAATGATTTTGATTACGACATGGAATTAAGAGACGAGGACTGGTCGCTCTTTATAGCCTCCATTGCTTGCAACCCAACTTTAAGATTTCAGCAACTTTTCATAAACAACTGCAGACCCTTCTCCATCAAAAGGAAAAACTTTAGTTCTAATATCCAAAATTTCTTCCAAAGTGTAGGTGTAAAGACATTAGAATTGGGCGCTAGTACACTGGACATTCGAGATTTGCTTGAGGCGTCTGCTTATTGTAAGGAACATTTAAACAACAAAGAGTTAGTCGAGGAGAATCAATTGTTGCCTGCAAATAAAATCCACAATTGTGAAATACTATCCAAGGCCATGCTGAGCAGGTATCACAACGATGGAGTGAGCAAGTTCAACATCAGAGAGCTGCTTATTCAAAACAACATACTTGAAAGGCCAACCACGGCTAAAACAAAGCCTGCATTTCCAAATAGAAACATTCTCATTGATCATGCGTTACTTGGCGATGAGGAGGAAAACTCCAGAAGCTTTTCAATCAGGGGGGATGTTGATGAGATCATACCTTTATTCTCCAGATCTAACAACAGTGATGAATTGAGTGAACAGTTTGGAACGAGTATTCAAGGCAGTCATGAGGACTTGAAGAAACTTAACCAAAAGAGCATCAGAGATATGATTAACTATTGATTTTTAAGGATATTTTTCATTTCTAATTTATTTTATTTCTACCTTTTATTTTTTTTTTTTCACACACACATATATCCACCATCGTCGTTATCATACTTACTCTTCTAGAAAATTATATTATCAATTATATTTATATATTGTTTAAAAAAACAATAGACAAATAAACCCCATTATTCTTTATATCCTGTTTTGGCTTTTTAATATGTCATCTTATCGACAGAATTGTGTCATAGTTCTTATCACCCCTTCCTATATAGACTCATTCTTTTGTTAATAAATATAATTACGAGTTACAATTGAAGCTTAAAGAATCAGTGCTTGTTTAAACAATAAAAAAACAAAAGAAAAGATAATCAAATTAAATAATAACCGTAATATGAAAAATTACTAATAACAACGATAAAAATCTTGAAAATAAATTGTAACAAAATAAAAATAATAAAAATGAAAAAAGAGAGACACAGACACAATAATATCTATGGAGGGAAAGTGTGTGTTTTATTATCAAATACTACCTCAAAAATTAATAATAATGATACCTATAATTTTTAAATATCTAATCTGAAACACATAACATGAATTGCCGTATGGTGTTTATATCACCATAATTTCCAATAAAATTAAAATAATCTTGTATTTGATTTGTTTTATATGCTACTAGTAATACTACTACATCTTCTTCTTCTTCTTCTTTTATTTTTACCCAAAATGTGCATATCAGTCTTCTTGTTTATTTCTTTGCAGATGTGTATATTGAAACTTGTTACATATGAAACTGTCTAACATTGTTTTATTTTTAGTTGTTTCATGAGGGAAATGGTGGTTTTTTTCCTCACTTTATATGTATTTATTTATTTTTTTGATTTAATCAATACTGATGTTTCCCAAAGAGGAAATTTTGCTAATAATCTTCATACACTTTTTTTTAAAAAACAAAACAAAACTTCGGCATTCTAACGAAAATCAAGGAGTAAACTGCAACTAAAGCCATTTCTTAATCCCCCAAAATAATTGCTTTAACTGTATTTAATTATTAAAAGGAGTAAATTAGATGTTTGAGGTTTGTTTCAAAAGCTATGATAACAGTAATGAATTATCAAAACAGAGTGGGATTCAAAAGTTTTTGAATCATATATAAAGAAACTAATAGTTATCATTTTTCTTAAATTTTAAATCATTTATATAATATACAGATTATAATTTAAAAGAGAATATAATACTATAACCATCCAAAAAACAATCACTCCAACAAGTAACAATTAAAAATTAAAAAAAAATGCAATCTACTACTTTCTCCGCTCAATCTCCAAAAGAATCTGAATCTGAAAACAAGGACTTCCACGGTTTCTGGTGGCAAGGTCCAAAGTGGTGTATCATTCCACAATGTGTTGTTGCTTAAATTTTCATGAAGAAATATTAAAGCAAAAATAAAATTAAACTTAAAAGAAAAGAAAAGAAAATGGTTTTCTATCAACTCTTCTTTCTGTTTTTAATGCTTTCTTTTTTATAACAACACCATTTAAAAGTAGTTATTACTATATATGATATAGTGAAAAAAGAACTCTTAAGCTACTAATTTTGATACCCCATTCAACAACTGCAGATTATTTTACAATCATGCAGTAATTAATTTTATTGCTTAAAAATTTGTCACTATTTTGTTAAGCAATAGAATCAGCTCTAAAAGAAAAGAAATAAAAAACAAATTACTGTTACGACTTTAATTTTTTAAATATAAATATATATAATTTTACATATATATCATAACTTTAATTCTACAAAAAATAAATTAATAATAATAAAACTAATAATAATATATTTATCTGTAAGAACCATTGTACTAAAAACAATGCCAAATAGATCTAATCAGTGATTATATTCTGGTATTTAAACTTTATATATATTTAACTCTAATTCTATAAAGATATCACGTGAATCTAGTGTTGTTTTTTTTCAAATATATTGCATGTGTACTGTTTAAGTTTATATCACGTTTAACTTGTATATTACACGTGATACATACAATTAACATATATATCAAGTGTTAATTTTTTTTTTTTACTTTTACTTTTTTTCTTTTTTCATAAGTTTTGTTTTATTTGTTTGTTATTTTTTTTACTTTGGTTAGTGAGAGAGAAAAAAGTTTTTTTTTTTTAACTACAACTAGATTAGTTTATTATTATTAAAATAAACGCCTTTTATATTTTTTTGTTGTGTATTTAAATAATCATATTCTTCAATGATATAGAGTCCCCTCATCATATACATATTAATGACAACTTAGCTGCAATCTAATGATTGATGTCAAAGAATACTACTTTAGAAATAGATAAATAGAAACCAAACTTGTAATTTAAATTAAATTACCGTATTGTCATTACTTTTCCAATTGGAGTTTGAGGATTTATATTCCTTAATTTTATAAAAAAAAACCGAACAATACTACAGCACCACCTGTATACTTTTGTTAAAAGAGAAAAAAAAAAACAAGCATCACATAACAAGGCTATATATATTGTGTTTTTGTTATATCAGCTACATCAATAACCAACTATTCTTTGTACATAACTACAAGTATATCTCCTATCATTTTTTTATTTGAAGAGATTTAAAAAAGAGAATATATTACACAACAACACATTAGTAAATAGAATTCAAACATGTTTTCATCTATTAACAACAACAACAGCAATAATAATAGCACCCCACCTGCCTTTTCATTTGGTGCTCAAAACACTGAAAAGAAGGATGCTCCTCTGTTCTCATTTGGAGCCAGTGCTGACAAGAAGGATGAACCAACCAAGCCTGCCTTTGCTTTTGGAGCTACAACAGATAAGAAAGATGAACCAGCCAAACCTGCTTTTGCATTTGGATCTACTACTGAAAAGAAGGATGCTCCTCTGTTCTCATTTGGAGCCAATACCGAAAAGAAAGACGAACAAGCAAAGCCAGCTTTTGCTTTTGGAGCTAGTACTGAAAAGAAGGATGAAGTAGCCAAACCAGCTTTTGCATTTGGAGCTGCCACTGAAAAGAAAGAAGAACCTGCCAAACCAGCTTTTGCTTTTGGCGCAAGTATAGATAAAAAAGAAGAACCTGCCAAACCTGCTTTCGCATTTGGATCCAATACTGAGAAAAAGGATGAAACAGCTAAGCCAGCTTTCGCATTTGGAGCTACCACTGAGAAAAAGGACGAGCCTGCCAAGCCAGCTTTCGCATTTGGGGCCAGTTCAGAAAAGAAGGACGAACCAGTCAAACCTGCCTTTGCTTTTGGATCCACTGCTGAAAAGAAGGATGAACCTGCTAAGCCAACTTTCGCTTTTGGAGCTACTACTGAGAAAAAGGATGAACCTGCCAAGCCAGCATTTGCTTTTGGAGCTAGCTCAGAAAAGAAGGAAGAACCTGCCAAACCAGCTTTCGCTTTTGGTGCTAGTTCAGAAAAGAAGGATGAACCCGCCAAACCTGCCTTTGCATTTGGCGCCACCACTGAAAAGAAAGACGAGCCTGCCAAGCCAGCCTTTGCATTCGGCGCCACCACTGAAAAGAAAGAAGAACCTGCCAAGCCAGCTTTCGCTTTTGGAACTACTGCTGAAAAGAAGGATGAACCAGCTAAACCTGCTTTCGCATTTGGAGCTACTACTGAGAAAAAGGATGAACCTGCCAAGCCAGCCTTTGCATTCGGCGCCACCACTGAAAAGAAAGACGAACCTGCTAAGCCAGCTTTTGCTTTTGGAGCTAGTTCAGAAAAGAAAGATGAACCTGCCAAACCTGCTTTCGCATTTGGAACTACTAATGAAAAGAAAGACGAACCAGCTAAACCTGCCTTTGGATTTGGAACTACTACTGAAAAGAAAGATGAACCAACCAAGTCAACTGAGAATAAAGTTGCTTTCTCAGTAGGCTCAACCACTAATGAACAAAAGCCAACTGAAGTTAAATCCACCACTGCCACAAATATTGAAAATGCTATTCCTAAGTTTGTTCCTGAAATTGATATCAGTCACATGACTTTAGATAACTTAGTGACTAAATGGTCAAAGTCTTTAGAAAAATCCTTAGACTATTATAACAAATTTGCTCCAACCTTATCTTCATGGGATTCAAAACTTATAGAGTCGGGAAACAAAATGATCGAACTTCAAGAGTCATTAAGGGAAACTTCAGAATCTACTGAAAAAATTGATCAATCCATAAAATACATGGAGATGCAAGCAAAGGACTTGGATATTTTCATGGATAAGGTCGACGCACAACTGGATCATTTAATCAAAGAAACCAAACAAAGAAACGGAACTCTAGATTTGAGTTCTGGTTCTGGAAATATTGCAAACACTGCCTCTGGTAATAACATGCTATTAGGAAACAATAAAGTTAACGGAACTGGTGTTGGTATGTCATCAGTGGGACATGATATAATAAACCAAAGAAATTTGAATGACAAGCCATCTGGCTTTAATACTGATTCTATGATCTCTGAACAAAAGAGATGGCAATTATACGAAAACTCATTACAACTAAGTCAAAACCTCACATCATTGTCTAATAATTTAACATCTATTGTCACGGAGGTTAATGACGTTAATGAATCTTTGAATAAGTCCTTTAAGTTTGAAAGCGACAACGAAAACGGTGAGCAACTTATTAAAATATTACAATCTCATATGAATGCACTCAAGGTTCTAGAGACTAAATCTGATCTATTGGAATCTAGACTTCATACTGTCTATAAGTAAACATAATTTATGTTATATATAATTTTCTTATACTTTTTGTCAACATAAAAAAAATATAGTATTATAAGGAGTGATTTCGTATTATTTGAAAATTACTACTATGAAAAAAAAGTAAATGACACAGTTCAATAAATTATAAAAAACAAAATACAATAGAGTAGCTACAAGCATATTTTATGCTTTTAAAACATATATAACTTTTTAAGTATTATAATTATTATTGATATTTAGATATTGTTCATCACTTGTTATTGATCTCATTGAAAAGAACAATAACTAAGCTCAACAAATATTGAAGATCATTTCTATATTTGCTGTTTGCATTAGCGCTATTACTTTGTTCAACTAATAATGAATCTCTTTTCAAAATATTCTTTATTTGACTATCAAATTTTTTCAAAAACTTATTGACATCCATCTTCAAAAGCTTGTTTTCCAAGGTTAAACTTTTTATAATTGTGTTGACTAGTTTAAAGAGAGGAGTTATAATTTCAAAGATCGATATTAAATTCTCTTTATGCTCTTTCTCTAACATCACATTATTATCCAACTTGATTCTAATTTGGCCTCTTAGGTTTTGATTCGAATCAATGAACTCCTTGTATTCAAGATAAGTTCCCAAGTTCAAATCAATAGCTCCAAATCTCAATTTATTGATCACAGTCATTACATCGTTTTGCAATAGTTCATAAGAGCCTAATTTAGTGCTAGCGATGCTATCTAGTAAACTCATCAAGAATTTGTAGACAGTTACTTCATATTTGACATCTTGTAGTCCAATATTATGTTCAAAGTCTAGAGAACTATCATTGCTGATAATATCGTCCAAAGTATTGACCGATTTTATCAAGTTTGAAAGCATATTACTACTGCATAATGCTTTGATAACAAAATTTGAAGTGTTTCCACTGGTGTAGTTACCTAGTTGAACTAATGTTTTCAAGAATAAAACACTAGTTATTCTCTCCTCTCCCTTAACACCCCCGTTAATACAATCATTAACGACAATTTCAACGAGTCTTTCGTCTAGCATCTTAAGATCATGAAGTATCTTCTTTAACACAGAATCCACATATGACTCATCTTTCTTCTTTTCTTCTTGTTCCTTCTCAATCAAAGAGATTAGATATTTGTTTATGATAACGTATAAATCAGATCTCATGTTAGCTGTAGTTAAAGGAGAAGCCAACCCTTGGATAGCGGCAGTGAAAAGCTTGCACAAACTACTGTCGTGAATGTCATATAATTTTGGATCTAAAGACTCGTACAAAACTACAATCAATGATATAAACTCTTCAGCGTAACTCAAATTGTTATCAATTAATGATTCGAGATCTGAAAGTAGAGAATCAAAAGTTTTTAAAATAAACTTATTCTTTAATTCGAGTGGCATGTTTCCATCAGTAATCATAAGCTGTACTAATAAAGACCAATTATGAACAACTGTCTTTTGATATTTAGAGAATAAAATCTTACCATTTAGTTCAGTGATATTGCTCTTCAGAATAGTTCTTTCTTTAGCATCTTGATCTTTAGTTGCCTTTGTATTTCCACATGTGGATAACCATTGGAATCTAAGGTCCAGAAGGGAGTCCAGTTTCTTGAAGTTAAATATAGAATCAGAAATTCCACAGTTCAGTAACTCCAACTGACTTAATACAGGTTCAAAATTAACACCTTCACCATAAAGCTCTAACTGAGACAAATAAACTTGAGAGTATAATTCATAAGAGGTGTTTTGCTGATAGGCAGGAACCAAAAATCCTTCTTTTAGAATATCTAGCATTTTAAATATTTTGGAGTCATCATTCAACCTTTTAACAATTTCAGTGGCAAAATTGGTATTCTTGAAGTTATGTAAAACAATCTCAACAAATTCAATCAAGTTTGATCTAAACTTCAAAAATCCTAAAATTGTGAAAAATGCGGAGTTGCCGGAATTCTCAAGTTGTTCAAAGTTGCACATTCCATCCAGTAAAGTGGAATGTTTATCGACTGTAACAATCACTCTTAACAATTCTTCAATCAAACCTATCTTTTCAAAGTAGTCTGAAAGTGCTTCGGTATCACGAAGAGTCAATTTGTTTAACAATTCGAAGCAATTAGCTAAAAGGTTCACAGGAAGCAATTGCAGATTTTCAGAATCTATAAAGTTCAGAGATTGAACAATCAATTTAATTATACTTCCCAGTGCAGAGACATTAGAGGAGATAAAGGTTTGATATTTGGATAAACCCAAAGACATACTTGGCTGTAATTGGAATCCCATTATGAATTGAATAACTCTTGATGAAGATTCTACTCTTTTTGATAAGAACTTTATCAATTTTAATTTTAAATCATATTGCTCCAGATTGTCCATCGGGGCATCCAATGCCTGAATAATCTTTTGCTTTATTAGAATATTGTCCTGACTACTTTGAATTATGTTAAGAAGTGCGGTCAAGTTTCTTTCATCTTTTTCATAAAATACAGCAGATAAGATATCAATACTATTTGAGTATAAAGATAAGTCTGTGGATGCCAGGTTAAATAATAACTTTATCACCACTTGTTCATCGCATCTTATTTTATCTTTTAAGTTTCTTATACTATTATATTCAAAAATAGATTTGTCAACATAAAAGTCTTTGGAAACTCTGAAGGCTTCTTTGATCAAAGGTAATACAGCCTCATTAAATGAATCGTCATAATATGTTAACTGTTTCAATACTTTTGTGGCAAGTTCTGCTTTTTTCAATGAAATTCCAGAGATGTCCGAGTCAAGAAGGAAACTTGTTTTATCATCATTTTTAGTTAACTTGAATAGCAGGTTATAGTTTTCTTCAATATTAATAATATTAGAAGCTATGTAGGTGGATGGAGATTCAATTAAGTATTTCACAAATGTTTGCTGTTTTACAAGCTTATCAGGATTAGTTCCCATAGAAGAGTTTAAATCTATTAATTTTTGATAGTTGAAGGTCTTTAAACAATTTTCAAAGATTCTTAAAACTTCATATTGCAGCATGTTTCTAATTTCATTATCCTTCACATAATCGCTGTCTGCAAATATATCATTCACCAAAAATTCCAAATAAGGAGATATTCCCTTTTTGCCTCTATGATTAACCCCAAAATCAATAGGAACAAGTAATTCCTGTAGAGATAAAAATTCAGTCTCCGGGTCAACATAAAGGAGCTTATTCATAATAGTTATGAATCCGTATATATCGGATATGTCTTTAAAGTGGTTTTTAAAGTATTGTGAATATCCTAGGGATTGAGGATTCAACAAAAATTTGTTTGAATCTCTTTGTAAGTAGAACTTGTTTAACATTTTAGCGGTATTAGAATGTGTATTAAAAATGAAGTAATCCAATTTTTCCCATATGTAGTCTTTATTTTCATCAGCTATAAAATTAGAAATGGTTCTCATAATCAAACCAATAAGCGGTGTATTTAAAGTCATTAAATGGAAAAGAATGTTGGTAAAGATATTTGATAATGCAATTCTCTTCTCAACATCGAGGCTTTCTGCTAATTTTCCTAAAAAGGAGATTAGTGATGTCAATAACAAAACAACTTCTTCATTAAGATCATCAGCTGTAACTAATTTTCGACTATTGCCCACAGACAAATCTACAGCTGGATTATTCTGATTAGCAGTATCTCTGGAGTTCAAATAGCTGTTGGTTGACATTCCTGATAAAATGTTGTGTTTTCCTAGATTGGTGTGGGTGTTCAAAAGATCATTATTAATTTGTAAAGTTAAATCTGTATTTGCGTCTCTTCTACCACTTTCCCATTCTTGAATAGCTTGAGAAAACCCATCAATGACTGAAGCCATAGATTCAAAGTAGTTTTGTTTCTCTTGAGAGTTGTCATTTGAGTTTAACTGGCTGTTACCAGTTGTAATGTTTTTCCCACTTGAAACAAAATCAAATACAATACTGGCAACGTTTTGGTTACTTGCAAAACCTGTTAGCATTACGTAATAACACGAGGTCATCAACGAATCTTTACAGTTTGAAGCCCATTTGATAAATCCATTTAACGCCGAGTATTTATCATCCCAGAATGGTAATGACAACTCTTCTCTTCCTGTGTAAACATAGTAACATGATAAGAAAAATCTTTCTACATCTGCCTTTTTATAGATTTCGGCAGCGTTGTTAGCGGTATATGCAGTGTGTAATTTTGGCTCGTTATTTCCTATATGTAACATGTTTCCATTGGTTATGTTATTATTTGTTCCCATGTTAATACTTTCAAATAAAGCTTCCTCCTCTTCTTCTCTTAATTGAGTGAGAATAAATGGACAATGCTCTATAAACTTTACAATGACATTGTTTAAGGAATTTACAATAAAGTAATTATTTAATTCATCTGATAAATTTAATGATTTGATTACGCTCTCGTCGCTATTTAAAATGTGTGCAGTCATATCAATGATAGGCATTTTAGCGTCCAGTAGTTGGAATGGTAGGTGTTGTGGAATGTGTTTTTCCAAACATTCTTTTATAAAAGAAAAGTCATCTACTAAGCTATTGTTTGATGGAATAGAAGTATCACTTGAGAATATCATTAATTCTTCAATGGCACCCAATTGTACTAACTTATAAAGTGGAGTTTTCAATTGAGCTTCAAAGTCTAGTGATTTTTGATTGTACTCAACTCTAGATGGATCCTTTTTAAACCATTCTATGATATTTATCAAAATATTGAAATAAGTGAGAACCTTGAATGGATTCAAATACAATTTACTGTTGTTTTTTATGTCTGATTTGATTTTTTCCATTAGAGACCAAACAAAGTCTTGTTTATCATCGCCGATATAAGTTTGGATAAAGTTACCAAATTGTAAGCAAACTGCTACAAAATATAACAAAAAGCTGTCGTTGCTTGGTAAAGATTTTTCTATAAAGTCCAATATGTTAAAGAAATTTGAGAATTCTTTGTTTTCGTAGAAGTAGTTGCTACTCTTCTTATTAATTAAAAACCCAGTCATAAATTGAGCAAACAAGTCATACTCTTTGACTAGAAATTCTTTTTTAAGTTTATTAATGTTTTTCTTGTTTTCGTCATACTGTTGAACCATGGTATCTCTTGAGATGTTTTCTTGTATTAAAGTAAGGTTTGAGTGAATGTTTTCCAAAGATTTGATTATATTAGCTCCAATTGTATTAATGTTTAGTTTTTCAATGCAAACATCAATAAACTTGTCAGAATTGTTTAAGTTATTAAATATGTAGTTGATAATTTGTAACATAAACTGTCTTCTGGAAAAAAAGGCAATTCTTCCTTCCTTTACTAAATTTTCTTTATTAACAAGTGATTCATTTACTAAGGACTTTCTTTCACTTATATTCAGCAAAAATTCAGATATTACAAGTTCATCAATGTTAATTTCGTCAGCTAACTGGATGACTGCAAAAACAAACTCGCTAGTGACTTCATACTCAATGCCATGAATAGATATTTTTCCACTTTCTACTTTTGTTCTTGATTCCTGACTCTTTGGTGGGGTAACTAATAAGTTGTTTAAGTCATCAATACATTGTTCTAGTATATTTGTTCCATTTACTAATCTTTCTTTTGTATCCTCTAATTGGATGAGTGTGTAAAGAGCTTCTAAAACACCAACGTCCCAAAACATTTCTGATGGTGTATTATTTTATATATTGATATAAAAAAAGTAATGAAAACTAATTATCGTTGGTTCAGTTATTTGGTTTTTTTAACTATGATTATTGATTAATTAGGTATTTCAAAATAAGAACATCTGAACCAATCTATACAATCTTAAGACATTGTTTACTTTCCTTTAATTTTTACGCTTTTTATTTTTTTTTTTTCAATTTCATTAGACACCAATAATAAAATTTTTTTTTTTTTTTTT
>JAJMDK010000123.1:0-23388 GCA_030573515.1 Hanseniaspora jakobsenii
CCAAAAACTTATATACTTCTGAAAAATTAAGTGTCACCAACTTGATGGGCTGGTACAGCGACAAGGTTCCAGCTGAAATCAGAGATGATGATAAGGTTGATGTTAACACCACCATGTTGTATTTAGTTGGTGGTGTTGATGTTCCTTTCGGTCCTGTTACCATTCCAGCTAACCCAGCTTACAGAAAGATTGCTATTGAAAACATTCCTAAATTCACCAAGGCTGTTGCCAGCGGTTCATTCAAGAACATGCCTATTAAAATTATGGAAACTGCAGGTTTAGAAGGTGCTATCAAGGCCGTGGAAGGAGTTAAAGTAGGTAAGAACAGTGGTGAAAAGTTCGTCACCAGATTTTAAAGTTGATATTCATTTTTAATCTAATTGAAAGGAATTAATTTTTTCTTTTCTTCTACTATATACAAAATATAATATATATCCATATTATAAAAAATAAATATTTATCATGACACTTTACCAATATTAAATATTTTTTACTGTTAATGTCTTGTGTGTTTATTTGTCATTAATCAAGTGAATGGAAGGTTTTTTAGTACTTTCCATTAGGTTTGTTAGTTAAGGGACGAATGGTTTTTTTTATTTATTTATTTATCTTTGGCAAGAACGTTGTCCTTCTCACCTTTGAGTCTTGGAACTCGAATAGGTTCCCAGTTTTCATTATCCTCAGTAATATTTTGAAGTCTGTAAAACTCATCCTTTATGTCAACTTTACGTTTGTTTAAAGATTTCTCTAGTTCCTCGCCGTCAATGACATGTACTTTTTCGTCATCCTTGTCTATTTTCACTTGATATATATCAGCTAAAGCATACTGACCAGCTGCAATTATTACCATAAAAGGAAGTCCAAAATATAAGAATGGCTTCTCGTGGAAGTTCTTGGCATATCTCCCAGCAAAACTTTTATCGTAGATTTGTTGTTGTCTTTTTGATCTAAAGGCCTTGTATCCAAATGAATTCATCGTTTTGTTTTTTTTAGTTTTCTTTGTTTTTTGATTGTTGTTATTAACTCAACCTAATCGGTTCTCTCTGTATTGGAGTGTTTTTTGGTTTGTAATAAGAAAAAATAAAACAAAAATCAAATATATATATTTTTTTTTTTTTAAGTTGTTAGTAAAATAGACAATTCAGACAAATTGTAGTTTTACATAAAGTCAATTATTACTGATAGTATCTTTAAATATATATATGTTTTTTTTTTGTATATCGGGTTTAAACATGAGGGGGAAATATATTTATAGAGTACTTTTTCTAAAAGAAACTTTAACTCATTTTAAGATATTCTAGGTCATGTGTTAAAAGTTAAATGATAACAGGTCATGTGCTAAAAAATACTTAAAAACATTGATGATATTGAATTTGATTGTATCTCTGGTATCACTTACAGTCACACGTGAATGGCTCAGATGTTCATGTGACCTGTTCGGCCCGGTAACAAATTCCAGGCAATGCAGAAATTATATGAAAAAAAATAAACAATAACAATAACAAAATTTTTTAAAAAAGAGTCGTAATGAGTAAATCAGCGTTCTATGTTGATAAAATGACTGAATGTTTCTTTTTTTCTTTTTTTTATTAATATATATACTGATGACGATATAATTACTAAAATGTTCTACAAACATTTGATATATTACACTTTTATTTTTTATAAACTTTAAAAAAAAAAGTTATCTAACTAAAAACCAAGTTATCTCATATATTTTAACAATAGCAAAGTAGTGAGTTAATAAAAAAAAAAAAATGTTAAAATCTTCTTTTAAAAATTTAGCAAAATCATCTATTGTTTCTTCAAGAGCTTTCAAAACTCAAAGTATCCTAAAACAAGAGACTAAGAAGTTCAACAAGTATTCTGCTTGCTTAACTGAACCAGTTTCTCAAGGTGCTTCCAGAGCTATGTTATATGCCACTGGTTTCCAAAAGGACGACTTCAAGAAGGCTCAAATTGGTGTTGGTTCATGTTGGTGGAGTGGTAACCCATGTAATATGCATTTAATGGATTTAAACAACTTGTGTGCTAAATCCTGTGAAAGTGCTAACTTAAAGGGTATGCAATTCAACACCATCGGTGTTTCTGACGGTATCTCAATGGGTACTACTGGTATGAGATACTCTTTACAATCTAGAGAAGTCATTGCTGACTCTTTTGAAACTATAATGATGGCTCAACACTACGATGCCAACATTGCCATCCCATCTTGTGACAAAAACATGCCAGGTGTCATCATCGCCATGTTAAGACATAACAGACCAAGTATCATGGTTTATGGTGGTACTATCTTGCCAGGTTCTTGTTCCTCTGCAAGCAAGAACACCAACATTTCCGACAAGATCGATGTTGTCTCAGCTTTCCAAAGTTATGGTCAATTAATCTCTAACCAAATTAATGAAAAGGAAAGAGATGATATTTTGGAACATGCTTGTCCAGGTCCAGGTTCTTGTGGTGGTATGTATACTGCCAACACTATGGCTTCCGTCGCTGAAGTTATGGGTTTAACCATTCCAAACTCCTCTTCATACCCAGCTGTTTCTAAGGAAAAGCTTGATGAATGTAACAACATTGGTGAATCTATCAAGAAAACCATTGAATTGAACATCAGACCAAGAGACGTTGTTACCAAAGACTCTATTGAAAACGCCATCACATACGTCATGGCCACTGGTGGTTCAACAAACGCTGTTTTACACGTTTTGGCTATAGCTAAATCTGCTGGTATTCCATTAACTCCAGCTGATTTCCAAAGAATTAGTGACAAGACTCCATTACTAGGTGACTTCAAGCCATCTGGTAAATACGTCATGGCTGACTTACAACAATACGGTGGTACACAAGCCGTCATCAAGTACTTATATGATTTAGGTTTGTTGAAGGGTGACACTATCACCGTTACTGGTGAAACTCTAGCTGAAAGAGCTAACAAATTCCCAGCTATGCCAAAGGACCAACCAATCATGAGATCCTTAGACAATCCAATCAAGGCCACTGGTCACATACAAATCTTGCATGGTTCTCTAGCTCCAGGTGGTTCTGTTGGTAAGATCACTGGTAAAGAAGGTGTTTATTTCAAGGGTAAGGCCAGAGTTTTCAACGATGAGCCTTCCTTCATCTCTGCTTTAGAAGCTGGAGAAATCAAGAAGGGTGAAAAGACTGTTGTTATTATTAGATATGAAGGTCCAAAGGGTGGTCCAGGTATGCCAGAAATGTTGAAGCCTTCCTCTGCTTTAATGGGTTACGGTTTGGGTAAAGACTGTGCTTTATTGACTGATGGTAGATTCTCTGGAGGATCCCACGGTTTCTTAATCGGTCACATTGTCCCAGAAGCCGCTGAAGGTGGTCCAATTGCTTTGGTTGAAGATGGTGATGAAATTGTCATTGATGTTGAGAACAATGTCATTGACTGGTTAGTCTCCGAAGAAGTCAAGGCTGCTAGAAAGGCCTCCTGGGTTGCTCCTCCTCCAAGATACACCAGCGGATGTTTAAGCAAATACGCTAAGTTAGTTACCAACGCTTCTCAAGGTTGTGTTACTGACGCTTAATGTGTTTGTTAATTTATTGGATATTTAAATCACATTCTTTCACTTTCTCACGATATATTCCAAATGAAATGGAATCCTTATGACTGTTTTACTGCTTTACTTCTTTTTTTTCTTTTTGTTTTCCTGTTGTGAAAGAAATGAATAAACGAAAGCTGTGGTATAACAGGCCTCTTATTATTTATTGAACAAAGTTTAAAACTTGCATTATATGGAGACTCTTCTTTTAAGTTAAAGAAGAAATATACTTTATAATCTTGCATTTAATAAAAAAAAAAAAAACTGAACTTTTTACTCTGTACTGTTTTTTTTTTTTTGTAAAATTATCTATTGAATATATATATTTTACATTTTAATTAAGAATTTTTTATTTTTATTTAAAAAAAAAAAATAAAATAGTTTTGGTCACATGCAATCTGCTGAGTGTGATATCAAACTTTTAATGAAGAAGATGAAAAAAAAAAAACTTTGAAGTTGTTTATTTTTAATTTTTTTTTTTTTTTTTATAACTCACACAGTACTTTTATATGTTAATAGAACAAATAGCAATAACAACATTAAAAAAAAAAGTTTACGTGTTCTTTGTTTTATTTATGTTTTTGTTTGCCTTTATCTTAGCATATAACTTATTCCATACCTCTTAGACACTTGTATATTTACTTATTAAAATATATTTTTATTAATACAACATATATAAAATTAAATTAATCCAAGCATAAGTGTACATTATACCAGAACCATTTTGTATTAACAACTATAGTAAAGTACCATACACTATGATGATGTCAACACTGATATATTTTATTGTTGGAACACTGTTCCAAATAGCTAGCGCCATCAATGTTGATTTTATTAACAGCATGCTTGAGATCAATGAAAACAGATTATTAATTGATAGAAAAAATGTTATCATCAGTGATATAAACGGAGATGAATTTTTCAAATACAACTTACAATATGACTATGAAGAATATGTCAACGATTTAATTGTCTTGTCAAACGATAATAAAGACCAAAGTCAACAGAAAACTGATGGACTATTAAGTTATGTTTATGATAAGAAAACTAACAGTGTAATTATAGACATCAGAGAAATACAATCTACAACTCTCGATTTGGATATCATTGTCCAAATCTCACCATCAGTTTTGAGAAACGAAAACGAAGTTATCCAAAACATGAATGACGATGTCCAGTCATTGTACATAGAGTATCCTTTATATCCTATCAGTGATTATAAAATCAGTAGATATGACTCTACTATACTGAACTTGAAATCAGAACACGATAGATCTTTAAGATTCTCTGATGATGGCGAGTTTTATGTTTCCGGAAGTGAAGCAGGTCAATACAGACTGAAAGAACCATTAGTTGACATTGAGCCATCCAAGGAATCAGAAACCATCAAAATTTTTTTCACTTACTCAAATCCCTTATTAACCGCAGAAAACGTTATAAGAAATGTATACCTTTCTCATTGGTCAAACACTATTCAATTTGACGAGCATTACATATTGAATAACGATGCTCCAAAACTTGCTAAAACTTTCAAAAGAAAGGAATATATGTACTATCAATCTGCTCACCAGGGGGGTTCTGGTCTAGCATTATCTCAGTTGGATGTTTTGTTGCCTGCCAAGAGTTTCAACCATTACTACAAGGACGATCTAGGTATGATTACCACGATGAAAACAGCTCATCACCCTAGATCTGCTTACAAGACTATGGCTTTGAAGCCTAGATATCCAATATTTGGTTCTTGGAAATATATTTTCAACATTGGATGGTATAACAAGTTGGATCAATTTTCTCATTATTTAGGTGTAAATGAATCCAACAATCAAGAGTTTTTACTAGAAATTCCTATCTTAGACGGTGCTAACAGTATAGTTTACCAAAACACAACTATCAACATAATTTTACCAGAAGGTGTAAAGATTTTGACTGTTTATGCTCCAGACTTAAACTCATTACCAGGATCTTATAAAAAGCCAGAAATCCAATTCAACAAGTTTGAAAATTTGTTTGATTACAGTACAGAAAAATCCACAGAAATTAAAATTACCTACAGCGATGTTGACATCAATAGCAATCTCTTAAGAATTCCTAACAGTGATAACAAGATATTCATCAAGTATGAAGTTAACTCCTACAAGGTGTACTTTGAAAAGGTTTCTAGATTAGCAACATGGATTTTCATTGCTTTAATGTCAATATATGGTTTGGGAATCATCAATGACAACTTAGAAAAATAGATTTTTTATGTATTAAACAAATAATTATATATACAATATTATTTCTCTTATTTTTAATTGAAACTCATTTTAATTATGTTCATAAATATATCATTTTAATAAATGCATCACTTATAAATTTTTATAACTACATTTATTTATTTTTATAACTATATATATATTTTTTTTTTTTTTGTTTACATATAAGTAACTTGTTAAAAAAACATTTTTTAATATTTTTGTATAAAAATAAAATAGTGTAAACAATTGAAAATTGGTTGAATGTTTTATGAGAACAGTTAAAAAAAAAAGGCGTCACATTAAATACTTATTGCAAGAATGAGATTCTATTGGATTAACCATATTCCAATTGGTAAGTACCAAGTTATCTACATTGATGGTAAATAAAGTTCAACAATTTGATGAGGACTCTGCTTATCTGGACAAATATCTAATAAAACTTAAAAGTTTCAAACAAGCAATCACAGAAACCACAGACACATCTGAAGGATTCGATGAACCATCCTCTCTTGAGCAGGTTTTTGATCTTAACAATGAACTTTTGGAGTTTGTTACAAAAGAAAACAGCAATTTGGACCTATGTTCTTATAAAACAATTTTTTTAGACAAAATAGATGATGCAGTGTTTCATCAATTACAGCCACTAATTTCTTCTATAAAGAAATCATCGAGTTTGAAAGATAGACTTGCTATACAATCAACATCCATAAGTAAGTCAGAAGTTAATATTCATATACTAAAATCCCAACTCAAGTGTCTTTTTGAACAAAGCAATTTAAATGACACTCAGAAGAGCGTACATCTTGAAGATGAAGAAAATAGCATTAACATTTTGGTGACGATAGATCCTATGGAAGCGCCCAATGTCAAAATGATGATTAAAAATTTTTTAAACAATCTTCTTCAACAGATTGTATTTACAAACGGGATGAGCCATGAGGGATTGGATATATTTAAGCTATACGTAAACGACGATGGATCAAAATGTATGGATTTTATGAACAAATATCAAATTGATATCGATATGGGATTCAGCGTGCTGTATACTCTTTCTAGGTTTATCAAGTCTTTACTAGAATCCAAAACTTCTACAAAGGTCAGGATTTTGTGTTTTTATAATGACTTTAAAAAGTTTATACCTGCAGTCATGAACAGTTTCTTAGAGCGTCTAGATGAAGTGCTAATGGATATTACGGATGGCAATGATACGGAGGACACACTAGATTTTGTCAATATTTTTGATTTAGAAGGGGGAAACGTGGATTTTGATTATAAAGATTTGTCCTTAATTTTTTCTGAATCTGTTAAGATGAAAATGTTGATGAACTATAAAAAGATTCAACTAATAACACCATTGGTGAGTAATGATATAACCAAGAGAGAAAGTGAATATTTTGTATGCAATAATATGTTCTTGAAGTTTTTGGATAATTTCCAGTGGAATATTGTCTTTGAAAAAAGTACTCTTCTAGCACTTTCAAAACAAATAAAACTGAATATCGATAAAGAAGATGTGTTTGATTATCTTGAAAATTTTTTTACGGAAAGTTTAATATCATATTATGAAATGTTAGCTAAGAATCATAGCGACTGCATCAGTGACATCTTGGTTGGAATAGAGAAAAGCGGTAACTTTTTGTCGAAGAATGAAATCAGAAAGTCCATTTTTTCTGATAAAAGCTTTCAAAACTACATTGAACAATTAATGAATACTGGCAATGCTGAAGATATTAACTATTGCAAAATGATACTTAATGAAGAACTGAATTTGATTGACGAAACATGTACACTAGTAAAAAAGATACCACGAGTTAATCACATATTTAAAAAGCTTGTTAACTACTTGAACAAACCAGAATATCAAAACTATGAAATTAGCTATTTAGATTTATACATATACTCTATGGATTTAGCTAAATACACAGCAACCAAGGAGATGCTAAATTTTATTGATACAAATAGATTTAACGCGAATATAGAAGTTTCCCGAAGTCTGGTAGATGCAATAATCGAACCAAGTAAAGATGTTTCTGACATTTTTGTGGATTATAAAACAATCAGTGATCTCAGCATTTTAGAAAGAATTAACCCACATTATCGATATAATCTTCTTGAGACATCCGTCCAAAAACCATTAGATCTAGACTCTGAGCCTAGTGTGATAACTGCTTTCGGCATTATGTATCAGCTGTTCAAAAACATAGACAACCCTGTTAAATTGGTAGACTTGTATTACTGCTTTAAAGAGTATGCAAACATGAATAAAAGTTTCACATTTTCAGATGGGGAAGAAAAAGAAGACGCTCTAACGACTTTGTTTTTATACAGTTTTAATCTCATGGTTCATCTGGGATTATATGACGTCGAAGAACTTCATGCGATAAAAATTTGTTTTCCTGAATTTTAAATCGATATTCTTTTTTTTTTCTATTCGTCAATTTGGGTATAATACACATTTGTACTTTTTTTTAAGTCTCATATATAGCCGGGTTAAATATACTTATGTAAACCCTTAAAAATAATGTGTGTTTTTTTTTTCTACTAATGTTAAAATTTTTTTTTTTTTGCACTTTTAAACCTAAAATATATATATTCACTTTGATTTGTCTCCCAACGTACGTTTAATAAAAACTCATTAACTCTGAGAAAAAAAAACATTACAACTAAAACCAGCAGTTGTGAAAGGTCTTTTTTAACAAAATAAAAAATGTCTTTTCAATCAGAGGGTCACTTAGCTCAAAAGCTAATTCCAGTAATTGATAAGCTCAGCAGTGTAATATATGAGCAACATCTAAACAACGACGTTGATAGCGATGACTATATAGATCTACCAACTATAGCAGTTATAGGATCTCAATCAAGTGGTAAATCAAGCATTCTTGAAACACTTGTCGGAAAAGATTTTTTGCCAAGAGGAACAGGTATTGTCACTAGAAGACCATTAGTTTTGCAGTTATGTAACATCAAAGAAGCCGATCTTGCGCTTCTAGATTTGGAGAACGAAGAAACATCTTTGGAAGATAATGACGGTGAAGTAACTTTAGAAGAGCACTTGAAGAAAACCAACAAAAACTTTACAAACACAAACAGCTCAAAACCGGTTATGGAGTGGGGTGAATTTTTGCATTATCCAGGAAAGAGATTTTTCAATTTCGACGATATAAGAAAGGAAATAGAGACCGAGACATTTAGAATTGCAGGAAAGAACAAAGGAATTTCAAGCAATCCGATAAGCTTGAAAATTTTTTCACCTAACGTGGTCACCTTAACATTGGTTGACTTGCCTGGTATCACTAAAGTTCCAATTGGAGAGCAACCTTTAGATATTGAGTTCCAGATTAAAAACTTGATTTATGATTACATATCAAAGCCAAATTGTATAATTTTAGCGGTATCACCTGCAAACCAAGATTTAGTAAATAGTGAATCTTTAAAGTTTGCCAGAGATGTGGACCCATTGGGTAAAAGAACAATTGGTGTTATCACAAAGCTAGATTTGATGGATGACGGAACTAACGCATTGGATATTTTGACTGGAAAAGTTTATCCGTTGAAATTAGGTTTTGTTGGTGTAGTAAACAGATCACAACAAGATATTAATTTAAATAGAACAGTTAAGGAATCACTTGATAAAGAAAGAAACTTCTTTATACAGAACCCAGCCTATAAATCTATTGCTAGTAAGTGTGGAACTAAGTTTTTAGCAGACAAGCTAAGTACTATATTGATGAACCATATCAAAGAAAAGTTACCTGACCTAAAAGCCAAGATTAATTACTTAGTCAACCAAACAGAACAACAATTAAGTCAATTGGGATATGACGAGAATGATAACAACTTGCTTGACAACAAGCCAGGGTTGATTTTGCAATTAATGAATAACTTTGCCAAAAATTTTATATCTTCAATCGAGGGTACTTCTTCTAACATAAACACAAAGGAACTCTCCGGAGGTGCTAGAATTTATTACATTTATAACAACATTTTTAGCAAAAGACTTAACTCCATCAATCCTGTACAAAATTTATCTATTGATGATATAAGAATTGCTATCAGAAACAGCAAAGGCCCAAGATCATCTTTGTTTGTTCCGGAACTTGCTTTTGACTTACTTGTTAAACCACAAATAAACTTGTTATTAGAGCCTTCACAGTTATGCGTTGAGCTAGTTTACGAAGAACTAATGAAAATCATCTACAATACACCAACTGTTGGATCAGGAGGTTTAGATATAAAAAGATATCCTGTATTGCAAAATCAATTAATTGAAGTTGTTAATGAACTGCTAAAAGAAAGATTGACTCCAACCAAAAAGTATGTAGAGAGCTTAATAGAAATACATCAAAATTACATCAACACAAATCATCCAAACTTCCCTTCAGCATCAAAAGTCATGCAAGATATTCTTGCTGACAAAAGAAAGGCTGCCGCCGAAGCAAAAGCTAAAGAGGTTGCCGCTAACAAAAAAGATACTATCAAAAACACAACTGAAGACGATGATGATGATGAACCAGTGGACAATGAAGAATTGACAACTTCATCAGAGACAAGAGAAGAAATACAGGAGTATGACGATATTTTGAATGAAATTGAAAACCAAGATATTCGAAAGGACGACGTCAAGAGCAAAGAAACATTTTTGAACTTTTTCTTTGGGAAAGAAATGCAGCCTAAGAATACCACAAGCTCTTTGAATAAACTAAACTACGGCATGGAGAAGCTTTCTGTAAACCGCAATCACTCTGAAGGTAATGCAGATGAAACTTCATTCTTATCATCCGAGAATGAATATACGGCTAAGAACTTCAGCTCATCTGGGTACAACGATCAAACAGATAGACTAACAGATGAGGAATACTTGGAGTGTGAGTTAATTTCAAGATTGATCATTTCATACTTTAAAATAATCAAAGAAATGATTGAAGATCAAATACCAAAGGCTATCATGACATTATTGGTTAACCACGTTAAAGAATGTATATCAAATAGATTAGTAGTAAAACTATACAAGTTTGAGCTATTTGATGATTTGTTAAAGGAAGATGAAGACTTAAGAGTTGAAAAAGAAAAATTAAAGGAGTTGCTTGTAGGTTATAAAAAGGCTAGCGAGATGATCAACAGCATATAAATGGCATTCACGAATATTGTTTTGGAGAAGACTTTGTTCAAGACGCTTTGATTTACACAAAACAAGATGTTTATCATAGAAATAAGAAAAGGAAACATACGTATAAACACATTTAAGTTATAGTTCAGTAGAATTTATTTAGTATAATATATATTTAAATTACTATAAATTTTCATATTCATCAGGATAAAATATTAGTCTTTCAACACCAGCTGCAGTTAAAACGACCATTCTTATAACACCACCAGAGGAACCATCCCATTTGATAGCTTGGGATAAGGAGTTCTTCATAAAGTTAATGGTCTCTTCTTTGGTCATATCTTCTTTGTAATTTTTATCACAGTAACCATAGATAAAAGTGGAACCACTTCCTGCAATGGAATATGGCTGCTTATGTAAAGATCCACCCAATGGAATACTGTATACTTCTCCTTGCTTATTTTGTTTATTGAATCCGGCAACTATTAAACCAGCAGATAGCTGATCTTTATTTTCATAGGTTATAGACTTTAACAAAGTAGCAGCAGTTTTAACATCTGCATCAGTGTCAAATTGCATTTTATAAAGGTTTAAGTGATATTTAACAATATCAGCCACAGCTTGTGTGTCTGCTGCTGATCCTGATCTACAACACCATATATTTTCTTGTAACAATGTCAATTTATCTGTAACTCTGTTAGCAATGTAAGCTCCTGTGGATGTTCTGGAGTCAGCACCTAGGATAACACCATCTTTGAATGTTACTGCCATGATAGAGGTACCAAGATTTACTTCTCCCTTTTTTAAGTGCTGAATATCTGTAGAAATTCCATTCATTTTTTCTAAAAGATTTTAAGTGTTTATTTTATAATTATAGGATATGTTGCTTTCTGTCTATAATACAAACTGCACCGGTCTTGTAAATGTCTATCTTTAACGTGGTTCTATTGTAACTATTAATGAAAATGGTAGAATTTAAGTGCTTCTTTTATATTCTTGAAAGCTAAAACCTATTTTCTTGATGTAGTTTAAGTAGTTATAACGTTGTTTTAGGGGTTAAAGTTTTTTTATTTTAATTGATGTATATCTTAATTGAAACAACTATGTTATCTTAATAACTTATAGTAGATTTTTTCAGAAAACTAACTTTTTGCCACCGTAGGAGTTTAAAAAAAAAATAAAGCATTGGTTTTTTTTTTAATAACATAAATACTGTAATAAGCAAACAAATTGCAATTGCCATTCAGTCACGTGTCATGACTGTTATTTTATGAAATTATAAGCAAATGCAGCCTATGCTTGTTTATTTATATATTTAATAACATGATATACGAATGCAGTTTAAAACAAATAAACATTTTATATATTTTATTAAGAGTTCCAAACTAGTAATCATTTTTTAAGTCTGGAACTTGCCCAATTTTTCCGATTTTCCGACGTTCCATTGAGAGAGATAGATCCTGGAACGATGTCTTGAGGTTTCCTTTTTTCATTGGCGTTGATTGTGAAATCTCGGGCTTGCCATCAGCTGTTTTTTTAACAAAATGAACGCCCTGGGATAACACATTTTGATTTCTTAATCTGTACTTATTGATTATGTCATTTCTCATAACTTTTTCAAGAGTGTTTTTATCCTTATAGTCCCATAGTGACCCAGTAGAATCAACAGAAGCAGGGTCAAGTTTTGTTTTTAGCTCTTTGGTCAAAACTTGTGAACGCTTGATAGGCGATGGCTTAAGGATGTTTTGAGAATTCTTCATTTGGGATCCTAAAGTGTTATTTTTATAACGCTGCATTCTTTCTTCTATTTTCATTGATTTGAAGCCGGAATATGTAAGAAATTCATTTTTGGAATAATCGCTTTTAGTCGGAGATTCAAATGGTGTAAATGTGTTTCTGTTTATACTAGGTGCAGAGTCGTCATCACCATCTTTTAGCCAACTTCCTAATGCATTCTCCGATGCCATTGTTAAATCATTGATTTTTATTTTCCAAACAGCCAGAATACCTCTTTTTTTGGCTCTAGCCCATCTCTCTGTATGAGTAACAAGAATGGAATCTAGGTTTTTAACTTTATTGCTCTTCATTATCCAATGAGACATTTTTCGTTTTATGCTTTTATATGTATTTCTATCTTGATAAACAAGCAGGAGCTCGTTCAAGTCCTGCACTATTACCAAGTTGTCTAGAAGTTGATGCAGCCTGGTGCTTCCGAGTTTGTTGATTCGATATGTATCTGCCATACTTGAAAGGTCTTTCTTGTAACCGATTTCAGCACTTAACTTTAATACTACATCTTTTTTCAGTCTGAGATCACTGAACTTTGCACCCTTCCTTTGAAGAGAATCAAGTTTTCCTATTCTTTTTTTGATGATATTTACAAACCTGGATATCAATCTAGAATGATCTGTATATACTAAATATTGCTGTAATAGAGAGTCTAAATAAAGGACCTTTTTGTTTTCGCAAACATCTCTGTATTTATGAAGCCATTTTAGAGCTGCTGATCTTTGTAATAGAATTTCCGAGTCTTTTCTAAGAATATCCATATTATCCAATAATTCAAGCCTTGAACGTAGCCGTTTTATAAAAAGACTCTTTTCCTTCTTTAAATCCTGTTGACTGTATTGAATATGACTTTTAAGTTCAAGTTTATTGATATGATCAAGTTTTTTGGTCCACAGACTCAAAACCTTTTCAATTGATTTCAAATCATGGTCATACCTGTACTTCCTAATTTTGTAATCTGTTGTTAGCTTAAACATACATTTTCTTTTGAGTGACTTGAAGTAATGTTCATCAGCAAAATTTATAATCTCAGACAGATTATATATGAATTTAAATTTACTTGCTAGCAAAAAAAGACGCTCCTGGGTATGTAATATCTCCGTTTTCTTCAGATTACCATTAATGGCAATCATGAAGTTCTGTTTTACATCAATGTGATGAAACTTTTCTGCTCTGTCGTTACATAATTTAAAGTATAGATTTTTTTGCTTTAATATTTTAATAGTTTTTTTCTTTAGACGGGTTTTATAAAATTCATTAGAAGATTGAATGTTTTTGCCATGTATTAACATATGTCTCATAAGTTTCTTCTTTATAATTCGTTCTTTGACAAAATCGTTTCCAAAGTTAATATAATTATCGTTTAACATGAGCTTTGTGGACCACATGTTTATTAGTGGCTTTAAGCAATGACCATTAGTTTTGAAGTTATTCATTTTGTTTTCATTATTGATTACTTGGTTATATTTCTTAATCATTACATTAAATATGTTTCTCTCCGTTTTTTCATTCCACAGATCCATGAGCTGAGACAGATTTTTAACAATGGCTGATTTACCCTTGATCATCTCGAGTGCCTTCTGTTTTATATGTTGCTCTTTTTGATATAAAATCCATGCTAGTTTCATATAAATATTGGATGGTTTCGTAATAAATGCTGAGACTATGTTTCTCAATGACACTCTATTTTCTTCATACATTATGCTATCAGAGGATTCCGATAGAATGAAGCCCGTAATAAAGTTTATATACTTGTCTGAGTTACTATAATACAGGTCATATTCATACTTCTTTATAAAATAACAATAATAGTCAAATATTCTTGAAAAAGTCAACAATAGTGTTCTGTTTAAGTTTAAATTGTCTATAACAGTTTCTGGAATTTCTTCGTGTTCTTGTTTTGACAAGTAACCGTTCAAATAAGATTGAACTTGTATTATTTTTGAGTCTAAAATGTCACATAAAGATTTAGAATCTAGTTTTTTAAAGCTGTCACTATTTTCATGTTTATGCTTAGTTTCTTTCTCTTCACTCACTTCCAATATCTGGTCTGTGGATAATTGTAATAAGGAAAACGTATTGTCTTCAAGTTCATGTGTACTTAAATTGTTGGGATTATAAGATAGTAGATAATCTGTATCATCACAGATTCCTTCTTCCATTTTTGTTTATATGCAAACGTAGAGATAGATATTTATGGCTATCGATCAGGGATCTTTATAGTATGTTCTTTTATCTAGAAAACTATGAGTCCAATAGCCCTGGAAATATCAGAGAAAATAAAGAAATAACTGAAAAGAAAACTTATCCAGCAATTGAATTATTAATTTAGCATATATTTTATTTTGTTTTTATCTTTCACTTTCCATCTAAGAATGCGCCTTACTTTTCACTTGTACCTAAATATTAAATCCGAAAATCATTATTTAATTAAAACTACATGATGCTTTGTTTTTAAGCTGCTATGTATACTGAGCACGTGATAATATTAACTTGCAGTAAAGTACTGTATATTAAATATGCTAATCATATGATGGTCTGCAAAAATGACATAAGCTAGAAAAAAATTAAAAAAAAATAAAAAATCAATTTTTTGCCATAACGCATCTATATAATATAAAAAGCGTATATTACGCCACAGAAAAATATATTTGCACATGACTGTATATATGAGTTGATAATAAAAAACATGTGAATAAAAATTTATATTTGCGGACCCAGTAAAAACGTACATATGCGCACATTTAGTAGTACATACGAATATACACAAAATATATTAGAGTCTTTTTATTTTAAGATTGAGCCTTAAATTACAAGAAATAACGTCTCTATACGGGAATTAACAATTTAATTTGAATTCTACGTAGTTATATATACATTGTGTTCTAAGATACCTGTATTATATGAATAGTCATAGTGATTTGGTGTGTTGAGATTACTACAAAATTCTTGATAAATACTGCATAATAAAAAAACTTACTGTGAAAAAAATTAACTTTGTGTTAGCTATTCTTAATTAGTTTAATTAGTTTCGCATATTGCATTAATGTTGGTAAAACGCGTTGATGTATTTTTTTTATATATAAATTAGTTTTTTCACATAACGTAGATTTATACATTTTACAATAAAAACGATAGAGGTTTATATAAAAAAACAAAGACTTAAACCAAGAGTACCAATCTTTTAAGGTCTTTTACAACTAAAGTAATTATAAGAATGATTTCAATAGAAGAAGAACTAAAAGCTGCCTTTCCAGCTGGATGTTCCTTTGAGGTGTATCATTTGCAAAGCCCAAGCAGGCAAATAAATGGGTTTAGAACACATAAAAATTCAAAAGATAACATAGTAATTAAGACCTCACACTTTTTATCAGTGAGTTACAATCAAAAGATTTTTTTTGCAATTGATATACCAATATATTTTGAAGTAAAAGAAAATGAGCTTATCAGAACTCTTTTCATTTCCAAGGCGGATACAAACGGCTTCCTGGAATACAAAAGTTTAAAGCTCTCATTAATTATAGAGACGTTTATAAAATATTTGTTGAAAATCTCACCTACACACTATTTGGAACGCATTATACCACTGGAGAGAAGTTTTGATTTGAAAGATAAAAGTGTGATAATTAACAGGAAAACCAAAACTACACAAGGATTGAAAATCATGAGTGAAAGAGCTCGACTTAGAGAAAAAGTACATTCAAATTTTTTGCATAAAGAGTTATATTTACGTGTTCCTACAGAAAACCTTAAAACTTTGAAAACTCAAATAAGTCTGTTCACTAAACCAGAACCACATTATTTGTTTACAGGCTCAGGTGAGAACCCAAATAAACACTTTCTTACAGGTGAGAAACTTCTGAAATGGTGGCTTAAGATAATTGATAATGTAAAAAAGAACGAGACGATTTTTGTACAGGATAATGAGATGCATGCTACTCTGCAGATACCAGGGGAAGATACTAGTTTTATCAAAAGGAGATACCTAACACACATATCCTCAAATTGGGAGACAGGCACAATATTTGGAAGTGAAAACAGCTCAATAGAAAACATTCCCATATTTCACGATGACCCTAAAACCAGATTTATAAAAGATTTGATTAATGATGATAAACATAGGAAGATGACACTAAAGAAGTTTTGGAAGGAGATGGAAGGGAGACAAGAGTTTAGATCTGGTATAGTCGTTAGCGTGATAGGAGTTTCAGGAACCACATTATTTAATAACTTGACTAGACCTAACAAGGAGAGGTGTACACTGAAAGCTGTGTCTAAATTTAAATATAAACAATACAAGAGCTATGTTGTAGGGGAAGAATACAATACTATGGAGGCAGCAATGGACGCAAGAGACAATTTGTATCAGATATGGAAAAGAAATGACCCCAAATTTAGTGAAATTACTGGTGAACGCCATATCGAATCTAAACAAACTACTTCAAACGTTAACACAATTAATACAATTAGCTACAGAAGAAAATAACATGCATCTACAACCAAACACTTATTATAGAATAGCTTTACATTACAAGCTAAACGAGCCAATTTAATTATTTAAGATTGTTATTGTCACATAGCTTGACAAAACAAAAGAACTGATGACAACAATGTCAAAAAAAAAAGAATATCAAGAACATGGGTTTATTATATCAGTTAATTAGATATTATTATTTTTGTGAATATAAATGAGTAGCTTCAAAGATATGTTTGTAGTGAATCAAAGAGGCAATTAATAAGGCAATAAGTTAAAAAATAATAGGTTATTGATATAACAGACGAAGCAGAGGTACCAATGGAGTCAGTTTTTTATAATTTATAAATACTTGTATATATACCTATAAATTCTTATAATCGGTATGCTCATCAAAAACAGCATACGGCATTTAGCCATTGTAAAGCATAGTAATTTTCAGGTCACATTGTTGCATGTAGAAAACCTAGATTATATCCGTATTTACAATTTATTTATAAAACTCAAAATTGAGATTTTTGAAATAGGTGGGCAATATAATATGTGTTTACAAAGTGTAAATAATAAAAACAAAAATAACATACAATGCACATATATGCTTTCGTAGACGAATAATAAAGCAAAATGTCAAATAATTATTTCCGTAATATTCATTTATTTTAAACATTTTTAAAATGTTATAAAAGTAATTTTAAATTTAACAAATTAAGATTTATTGTAAAAAACTACTTTGGTATTAGTGTAAAACTTTACAATAAATTGTTTTGAAATTAAAAACTTTTGATTGTTTTACTTTTTTTAATTTATGGCTATTAGCATATTTCGGATTTAATTTCTAATATTTACTTTAATTTGAAACCAAGCGCAATTACATCACTCAAAGCGCATGGCACAGTACACAAACGAATAATATACACGGTAACCGAATAAATACGGGTAATATAATATAAATATTATTGATAAAACATTTAAGCAATAATTACCCCAGCTTCAAAAAATGAAAAAAATTATTTTTTTAAAAAAAAACCTAACTTATGTCAAAAATCTGTCGAACATATAAGATGTATGGTAGATATTACGAGATTAGTCAGACTTGTATTCAGCATAAGTAGAAGAAATGGAGTGAATTTGGTACTTTTTAAATGATGGGTTCATTTCTAATGCATTAATAAGATAAATTAATCTTTTTGATGATACTTCAGTAATGCTTTAACAAAAATTATAACTATTAGAGTTGCTTTCTCCTTAAATATATAGTATAATTTTGTTTCACTAACATGTTTACACACATAAATACTGCAGAATTTAGTAATTTCTATTCATATTGCTAAATAAAACATACAATAAATTGTTAGTACATATGAACCTTGTAACTTGTAATTATATTGTTTATATGGATCGATTAAAGTGAACTGGAGCAGATTGGTCTATAGCATTGATTATAAAAACTGTATTACGTATTTATTAATTTTAAGAGAGATGATTGAAAAGTCCGATAATTTAAAGAGAATTGAAAAAATAACATACCTCCATATAAAAAATAAAACTGAACAAAGAAATGTTAATTTTGGATTTAGGTCTTGATGTAATATATAAAGAAAACATGAGTGGAAACCATAAAAAGAAAACAATTCTATAAACTAGATAACAAAAATATCAAGAAACTAATTATTTATATTGAATAGTTGCACTCAAAATGAACACAAATACTACAACAAATGTTGATCTAGATAAAACGGTTAATGAGTTAGTTAAAAAGTATAAGAATAACGGAGCATTTGAATCTTCAAAAATTCATATTCTAGAATCTGATATATCTGAGAAACAAAAAGTACCATGCAAACAACTGACTATTTCAGATTATTTAGAGAGGGCTATCAGTGAGGTGGTTAAAGAAGAAGTTAAGAAGGATAAAACATTACTCTCGAGTGCTAAAAAACAAAGCAAAGAGACTATAGATTTATTAGAAGAGAAGATCACAGCAGCAAAAGGGGAAGATATAAAAAAAATTCTACAAGAACTAATAATTGATAATAAAGATCTTCAACAACAGATCTATGATGAACTAACTGCTTTATATGATGAATCTGATATATAATATGCTAAATCCTTAACGTTTTTGTTTTTAAATCTTTTACCTGTTCTATCTGAACTTCTGTATGTGAATCTATCTCCTATGATATGAAAAATCAAAGCCTCGTTATCATTTTCGGAAACTGGAATTTTAATTTCAAATATTGATTTTTTCTTAGGTATAATCTTTATGCCATCAATCTGTTGATTTTGGTTGTTGCAGATACATATAAAGGATTTTTGAGAATCCCATAGCACGATTCCTTCAACGTTCATAAAAGATTTGTTTTCTGTTTTGGCAACTTTGATTTTGCACCCGTTGAAGTCACAGATAGAAAGCTTTTGGAGACTAGTTTGCAAGTTTAGTTTTTGTATTGTGTCCTTGTATGGAATCTTGGGATCAATCTTGAGAACTTGGTGAATATAAGGTACCCATAGTTTAGAATATAAGTTTTCATGCATAAAGTCATATCTTTCAGGTAGTTTTTTGTAGATATCCAAATATTGGGTTTTCAAAAAGTCATACATATCACACTTCGTGATTTTTGTTGAATCAGTATTTGGAAGTAGCTGCTTATACACAAGGCTGTTAGCTTTTCGAACAGTGGAGTTGCTTTCTTTTATAAAAACGTTTAATGCTGTTTTGGCTGATTTTTCTGTAATTTTGTAGGTATTTTGTTTGAGCAAGTGCTTAAGAACTGGTTCTTTTTTATTCCTATTCTTTAAATCGGTGGTATTTTTCTTTTCTTTGGGAACTTTTTTCTTTAATGTCGCCACCACTACATGAGGTGTTAGTCTGTTCTCTAGCTCATCGGTACTGTTCTTTGATTTAGAGAGAAGAAACTCTTTCATAAAGTTATTTGACAGGTTCATATCTATTCTTTTATTAAATTTTTATGATAAGGAAACGATTGGAGTATTTGATGTATGTGTGTGTGCTTGGTTGTTTTTGTAAACCTCAATTTCAATTTTGTTTAAATTGATGTCCTCGTTTCTTTTTTTGTATTGTAATTTTTAAAAATCTTTTGCTTCATATATGAGTGTTATGTTGCTAATCTCGTGACTCCTACACGAAAATTTGGAATGCTGCTGAGGGTGAATTTATTTAATATTTAAAGACTTCGGAGATAAAATGTACTACATATTTATCAAAAGAAGTGAAACTTTTAAGAAATAATATTATATTAGATTTTAAAATATCGAAACAAGGTGGCAACAATGCGAAAAAAGCTGTTTGCTACAATGTTGTCTTTTATATATTTAAATTAATGAAGCTATGTTTTACATATAGTTATGTGTAACGAAAACAACAATATACCATCACAATCAATCTTACTTTTGTGGATATGGTGAACAATTAATTAATTAATTAATTAATATATTACAAAACTGAATAATTTTTTAATTAATTTTCATAAATATAGCAATTAATTAATTAATTTATTAATTAATATTGCTCACAAAGCAGTTATTACAGCAAAAATTGTGTTTTGTGTTTAATTAATCTAATATTAATAATACTATTTGATAATTAATCTAAGAACATGTTGTGCAAAACTCCATCTTTATAGGCATTTGAAGCAGTTTCACTAAGATTGATCAAAATAATACAGTAGTCTGTGAATAAATTTGATTTTATTGTGTCATTTAATTAATAATTATAATTAATTTAATTAATTTGAAGCTGAAAGCCTAATTCTATATAAGTAACCTGAATTCCTGTATTGAAATTATTAAAATTTTTATTTAATCTTTTAATTTTTTTTTTGAATCTGAAACTTCAATTTTTCTTTTTTTTACTATTATATATATATAAATAAATATTTATATAAAACCATTCAACAATTAGTCTAATATCTATCACACAATGCCTTCTATTTCTTTTGATTATCCATTATCTTTATTTAAAGACAAAAAACAAACAACTACAGTCCTTGACGTTAACTCACAAACGAACTCTTCAGCTTATGCCAAGAATGTGTATGTCAGCCCAGAAAAGCCTACCTGGGATGAGACAACAGCAATAGGATATTTGCTGGATGTAACCTTCAATGAAAACATGTCAAAAAAAAATGAAGACATGTTGGAAACCGGAACCTGTGTTTCGGGAAGCAGTACCGCATATACACGTTCAAAAAAATGGTTTTTTAGACGCAACTCCGGGGCAGTCTTAAGCGGCAACGCTAAGAAAAGTGGTGTTGAAAACGATAAACCTTCCTTTGCAACCAATCTATTCAATTCTGTCTACTCTATCAACGGTGGTCTGAGTAACATCAGCAGATCCGATAAGCTGAAAAACGCCAAGAAGAAAAAGAAAGCCAAGACTCCATTAAAAAAAAAATTATTCAGAGCAACCGCTGCTGCTGCCGTTGTCTCGACCACAGCATTGGTCGTAGTTAGTACTACTTTCCCAGTGTTCATCCCAGCGGTACTTCCGTTGGCATTACCTGTATCTGTAACTTCAAATGGGGTATTGTTTGTGAAAGCAAAAAAGAAAGCTTCGCAAATGAAAAAACATGTGAAAGAAAGCATGGAGCAGCAAAAAGCCCATATGAAGTTCAGACTCCATTCAATAAAGCAAAAATCATTCAGTCGGTTCAGATCTTCCTCAAGAGAGGATAAAGCAACTAGCAAAGAAAAAGACCAATCGTTTTTTTCTAAAACCTTTAAAAAAAATGAAAATGCACCTTTCGATTTAAAAATAACGAAAGTTATTGTGCATGATGAAGATAGTCTCTTTTCCGACGCCTCTACTGAGTCGTACGGAAATGGCACAACCAAAACTGCTAGAAAGGCCTTCGATAAGCCTGCTCATGAAAAAAATCACATGAGCTTTGCTCAAGAAGAACAAACAAATGATCATGGTGAAACACCATGTGGGAACTTCTATCCGAACACGACAAATGATTTCAATACACCGCAAACAAATAATCCTTATAAGTTGGATCGGGATACTTCTGAACAGAACACATCTGATGCTATATCAAACGGTTCTGGTCTTGCTTTGGAGGGTGAAACAAAAAAGGAATCTCCAACTGGATTTGCCTTTATGAACCTTAACATAAACAGTTTTGAGTTCAGCTCCATTGAGCTTCCAAAAATAGAGCTCAATGCGATTGACTTTTCTTCATCAATGAATATCGACTCAGTTAAAAAAACTGCAACTGAGGTTTTTGGCTTTTTCAAGTCACCATTTAATTAACTTTTTTTAATATAAATATATATTTTTTTACCTTAATATTAATAATAACAAATCAAAAAGTCTAAGTATCCGTACCAAACAGCTGTGATTTCTTATGCTGTACAGATATCGGTCTACTCTGGCTGTTTTCTGAGTATTGTGCTTCAAATGATTCGTTGGGCTCATTTCCAGTTTTTCTTTCTCCATTGGTATCTGACAATGCACCGTAATTATAAAACTCACCTTTAAGTCTTTCATTTCTCAATAAAGAGACGTGTGTGTTGGTATTTCTTTGAGAGGCTGATTGAGATGGATACAAGCCAGGACCTCCGCCGTTAATCTCTTCATTTTCGTCAACATCATCATAATCTATTTGCGAAAGCTCCTTTCGATATTTATTGTAACTGAAACCAACAGCCTGTATACCAAAGAATAAAATAATACCAAAAAGTAACCCCATCAAAAACGATTGCCAACTTAGGTTCAAATGCAACTCCAGAGAGGAAGAGGAATTTAGCCATTTCAAACTAATGGAATCATCAACAATATATATGCAAGATTCTGGGTGGTTTGTTTGGCATCCCTTTTGTAGTATTCTTATTTTTTTTTCATCCCCTTGAACATTTTTCATGATCAAAAAGGTATTGACAAGATTTCCATTAACACTTTCTTTTTTACAGTATACACTCGTATCATTCAAAAGTGTGGATATAGGCATACTTTCATTATCACATCTCATCATTAATTCTGCGGAGCTGGCATCAATAACATGTAAATTCATTAAATCAACAAAGTCAGTGGAGTTAACATTGAACTGGTCGTCTTTCAGCAATGCTGAGCTTGTAGGAACAATGAATGAATAAGGAAGATTTTGCTCAACCAAATTTGACAAATGAGGAACATCCTCCAAAAATATCTTGAAATCCATCCCGTTGTTAGTCGTCTTTAGTAAATCACGTATG
>JAJMDK010000124.1:0-22772 GCA_030573515.1 Hanseniaspora jakobsenii
ATAAAAAAGGCAACAATGGCAATTGAAGTAAATTTTTTGAAATGTTTGTACCTGACTAGTTTATGGTAGTTGTCTTTAACGGTTGATATTGTGTGGTCTCTTTCCCTCTGAAGAAATTCAATGATTGAATTGTCTCTATTTCTTTTGATAAATCTTATAATAGAATTGTCTCTGCTTCTAAAAGGCGTGTTGACACCAAATGAATCATCTCTCATTCGTCCATGTCTGTTATTAGCTTCGCCAAGTGTATTTTCCGTGCACTCATACGGCCATTGGACATCTGCGTCGTTGTTGTTTATATCTGTTAAATCCTCTGTTGATATGTTTAATTCAGTACTTAGTCTGTGTAACCCATTTATATTACTTCCCTGACTGGTAGATTTTCTGAACATAGGCTTACTCAAAAGCCAGTCAACGGCATGGAGTAGATTTTTTTTATTAACATTATTGACTGAATTCTCTTCATCTGAATTGTTTTTTATATCAAAATTCTCATCATTGTATGCGGTACTTGTTGTTTCATCATTTTCCGTTCCTTGTGACTTTGGCATTGATCCGTAGTCCCGATCCTCGTGAGCTATTTTTGAGATGTCTCTGCTATTATCTAGGGTACTTTCATCTCTCTGTGACATTTTTACACTATTCTTATTATTTAATGTTGTCGTTTTATTAAACTTTAAAATACACTAATATATATAATTTATAACTTTTAGTAATTAATTTCTCTAGTTGCAATATATATCAACATCATCTCATACACTTGTTTGATGTTGGAATCGTAGTTTGAATGGTGATTTGTTTTTTATATATAGATTGGTTCTTGTTCTTTTCTATTAAAGTAATGCTTTCCTTTGTTGTAATATAATTATAGAATTAAAACCCCCTATTTGAGATATATAGGTTTACATATAATATAAATAAGAGTTGCATTATAAATGGATTATTTAAAGATTATTTATATTATTAATTAATGTAAAAAAAGAAGATGACATTTTATTGGAATATGTTTTAGAGTACGGATATAATCCCTTGACTTTATCGTATATATTTGTCTTTATTATTTCTAATTAACCGGACAACTCACATACACCTCAAAAAGGATAAATATAATTTAAAAAAAATTATTAAAAGAGAGAGGTTATTTTTTATTTTTTATTTTTTTATTTCTTTTGAGGTGTATTGTCTTATATCCGATATATAGTGTATTGAGTATTTACAAGATTGTTTTTTTTTTTTTTTTTAACCCTACCAAATATTAAATTACTTATTATACCTATATATATATTAGCCAATCAGAATTATATATATTTTTTTTAAACAAAATGATAATGCACGTGCAGTATACATATATTTGAGTTGAAGTTTATAATTTAAAGAAAAAAAAAATATATAATTTTTTTGTTATCTCTCCATATAGATTTTTATTATTAGTAACAACAAATAAATAAATAAATAAATAGTACACCTCTGTTGTGTTATGTAAAAAATATGGATTAACTAGTTAAAAAAAATATGGTGTAAAAAATAATTAAAACAATAATAGAAAGAAGAAAAAAAAAAAAAAAATTTTTTTTTTTGTTTGTTAATAATTATAAAAAAACACTAGGTTAATTATCAAAGTAAAACACAACTAAGTAGCTAAATACATAGTTTTAATATTTTGTTATACCTCTATAAGTCATAACAGTATTGAATACAGTCAATTCTTAATATATTATTAATTATAAACTGGTTATCTATATTATATCAATTGCTTTTTAAACAAATAGAATCAAGAATATAAATTTAATATTTAATAAAAAGTTTAAAAGAGAAATAACCAATAAGAAAATTCTGTTTAATAGTATTCTACAAGAACCATTTTTTTTAAAAAAAAAATTTTTTTTTAGCTTTATTTTCTTCTTCTTCACCTGCCCTTTTCTTACCTATTAAGAATAGCTTACATATAAACCCCAAACAACTACAATAATAATAATAATAATAATGAGTGACTTTGCTAAAACTTACGGTTTCAAAAATAAATACATCAAGACTTACAAGAACCCATTTGGTGGTAACCCAATCCATGTCATGCCATTCCCAAAGAGAGTCAATGCTGCCACTTGGCCTTTGATTGCCGGTTTGTTCATTTCTGGTGCTTTAGTTATTAAGGCTGGTGATTTGATGCAACACACTGCTGAATTCGCTGAAGATCCAAACAACTCCAAGGTTATTCAATCCAAGTTCTACGGTGGTGGTCACTAAATTATTACATGTCCTTCCATTTATTTTGTTAATTTTCAATTGAAAATATATAAATAAATAACTTTAAAAAAATAAAAAAGAAATATAATAATTCATGCCCCCCATTTGAAAGCCTTGTATTGAAATCAAGAGATAAACTTAATGAAATATAAACTGATTATAACATGTTTTCTTTTTAATTATACAATTGTCATTGGAATATAAAAGAAAAATATAATAAAATAAACACTATTGATCAAAGCAAATGTTATGAAGAACATAAATATAATAAAAAAATAATAATAAAGAGAATTCTGTTGTTTTTTTAAAAATAAAAATCATGAAAAGATAACAGTGCATTCATTTGATTCAAACAATTAAGAACTATTATGATGGTGCTTAATCAGAATCAAAAAAGAAGAGTTTTGAACCATAAATCAAAATAAGTTATAACTTGGATTCAATTTTTTCTTCTCTTTTTTTATTATGTTTTTGTTCTTTTTTTCTCTCATCCCACAAGAATCATTATAATAACCAGTATCTTTTATTTTTAATAATAAATGAAAACAAGAGAATGATCTATGTAATGAACTTAATATATTCTAAAAGAAATAACTATAAGAAAGAGAACTATACATGGGAAAATAACAACAAAAGACACTTTCTTCTAATTTAGTTTCTTTTACGCTGATAATATAATAGAGAGAGAGAGAGAAACACACAATTGGCTCTTGTAATTAAGAAAATCATTATATATCCACTATATATGTATTTATTCAACTATCAATAATTTAAAAAAGATTTAACACACATTTAAAAATAGATAAATATTAAAATTAAAATTAATTTAATTAATTATTAAAAGTATGCTTGACAACCTTCATGAACATAGCTTTGAATGCTAGATTTTGCATATCTCTTTCTTTCATTACTATTGAGTTGTATTTACATTCTTATAACGGTTCACTCAAATTGTGATATAATTTCTTCCCTTTGTCACCATAAAGGCAACATAACCTTTTTAGAAAGATATAAGATAAAGTGAAAACTAATATGATGTGTATTTGCCGATATACACATTGTTATGTATATATTGATAAGTCATGCAAGAAAACAAATAGTTTATCATCCCATGTTATGTTTTAATTAACTGTTTATAAAAAATCAACAAATAAAAAAAAAAGAAAAAAATATAAAAAAAGAAAATATTGTTTAATAAATACAGGACTTTGTATAAATGATCATTATAAAAATTCCAGTCAGATACGTTTTGTCAGTATATAAAATAAACATAAATCTCATTATATATTTTTTCATTATTTTTTTTTCAGTTAATCCTTCAAGGCTAAAACCTGTTTCATTGCAAACTCGAATTTTTCTCTCAAATACTCCTTCTCTTCCATCCCCACACTCACTCTTATCAGCCATCTATCAATGCCATACTTCTTAATCACATCTAGTTCGTTATAGTGGGCTATGATGGCATAAGGGCATACTAAAGTGAAATTGGTTCCCAAGGAGGGTCCCTTGCATAGATCTATATTGTCAAAGAATACCTGGGCCTGTCTTTCCGTTTGGAAAACTATGCTGAACAATTCTCCATATCCGCCATTGGAAGTTTTTATTTGGTCGTAGTTTTTTTTAACCTTGGGGTTTTTATAACTAGGATAGAATATATGTTTTAAAACTTGAGAATCATGATACTTAGTAAAAACATTATCAATGATCCACTGGGTGTTTTCATTTATGGCCAATGATCTGTAAACGAAATCTCTGGAGTTTCTTTCCAACATGATGCAATCCTCGCACCACAGAAGATATTCATAAGATTTCTCAAAAAACTTTAAGGCAAATTGATAGAGTTTAGACTGTCTGTTCAATACTAATGACCCAGCCATCACGTTGCTATCGCCAGAAAAAATCTTTGTCAGCGAAGACACCACAATATCACAATATGGCAAAACATCAACATTGGTAAAACCACCTATTGTGTCATCTACAACAATATAGAACCCAAACAGTTTGGATAATTTGGAAAGCTCTACTAAATCACACATTTGCAACAATGGGTTAGATGGAGCCTCAATGAAAACAGCCAGGATCTGTTCTCCAGTTTGCAATATTCGCACGAGTTCCTGCATGTCCATGTTTGGAATGAAATGACAGTGATTGAATTTCCGCAATATCGATAACGTATCAGTGTATGGAAATCCAAACATGATTGTCTTCATATAGGGTTCACCATACCCAATGGGTGCCTGTTTGACTTGGAGATTGCTCTGAGTGGATGCAGTCCTTTTAACCCTTATGGAATCGAGTTCTAGCAATAGTCTATGAGCGGTGAAAATGGCAGACATCCCCGTTGGAAAGAGATACACATCGCTCTCTGGGTCTACAGTCAACCTGGCATTCAGGGAGGTTGGATCATTTTCATTCAGCATGCTGCTTGTTGAGGGGACTGGCGATGCAGCCACTGTGGGTATATTGTGATTGGTATTTGCATTCATATCCTCCTCTGGAGTTGACATAACACCAGTTTCATCCACAAAGTGCTCTATAAACTCAACGTTATCATTGGTTGCTTCTTGACCTGTGGTTCCAATGGAATTCTGAGGACTTATGGAGATCTCATTCATCCCATTCAAAACATCATTATGGGAGTTTACTAGTTGATCATTTATTGTTGCTGTTGTTAGTGTTGTTGTTGCTGTTGTAGTTGTAAGTAGGTTATTACGAGAGTTATGAGAATCAACATCAACGATCTTGTATGCGATTCTTTTTTTAATTTTCAAAGCTGCATCTGCAGATTGTGACATATCCAATGCCCTTCCATATCTTTCTTCAACAAACTTGTCATTATCAATGCTTGAATTCTTATCATTGGTGATGCCTAAAATGGTTTCTATATTTCTGAGCATATACTCTGCCAATCTGGAAGAAATTCCTTCTCCTGTATGTTGCCAATATTCCTTTAAATAAACATAGTCATCCTTGTGAACAAAGACACAGGCAATGGTGCATTGCTGTTTGAATTTGGCCTCCTCGTCATTGATCGGTTTACTAGATTTCAGCTGAAGGATTCTTATGGGGTAATCCACAATTTCAGCAGAGTTGTTGACTCTCTTTCTTATTTTGATGTATTCTCTGCATCTCTTTGCCACATTGTAACTAGTAAACGGCAGGCAGTTTTCAGAGATATCATGGGATTGATTGTTGACTTTACTGTATTTCTGCAACAGCATTCCACAAAGCTGCTGGATGGATTTGTGTATAAAAAACCTAGGATACCCTGTGGTTAAGGAATTTATCACCCTAGGTTTGCCTTCTTCATAGTCTATATTGTCTTGCCATTTGGGTAAACATACACTAACTGCATGGTTTGTCTGTGGGGGAATGGACTGTCCCAATCTAGTTTGAATGTTCATAAGCTCAAAAAAAGAATATTATTTTGGTTTTTAATTATGTTATTATTGTTATTTGGTAATTGTTAATGAATGTCTATTTGATCTATCTACTGATGTTATCTTCTTCTTTTTTTTTCTCTCTGTCTTTATCTCTGTTTAATTTTATTTTTTTCTATTATAGTGTTGTTTGTTATCGGTGATGATATAAAAGAGATGTATTGTTCACTTTTTTTTTATATTATTAAATCTACTGTTTAAAAAAAAAAAAGAAGAAGAAAAGAGGAATGAACAGATTAATCTGTAATTTGGTGTTGGTCTGAATTGACTATTTTATATTTATCAATTAATAATTGAATATGGGTTGTTGTTTTTTTTTTCCAATATATAGTTTTAATTTTTATAGAATCTTAACAAATAGATATTACAATAAAAAGAATATAGTTGATATATTATTTTGATACATAACTGTCAATTAATAACAAGTTTTCAATGTATTATAAAAAAATATATATATGTATAAATTGTTTTCTTTGTTATTATTATTATTATTATACTTACACAATTATTATTTTATTAGTTACTTATTATTTTCATTTTATTTATTTTAAATGTATATCCTAACAAAGTATTTCGGCCCTAAGTTGTAAAGTGTGTGTGTATATGAGACAGATAGAAAGAAAGAGTAAATGAAATTTTTTTTTATTAACGATTAACTTTTTTATTAAAAATGTTTATAGAAAGAGAAAAGTTTTTATTTCTTTATAAGAAAGTAACAATAACAATAATTATCTTATACACACATATTTTTACTATAGATCATGTGACCAGTGTATATTGATATTTCTTATAATAGAAGAATATGTTAAACACTAAATAAATAAATAATAAAAAAAAAGCAACTAAAAATATAAAATTGTATATATCAAATATATGTTCTTTTTTAGTTGTATTAAATAATAAGAATAATAAAATAATTACTACATTTGGATACAACTGAAAACAACTATCTATATAAAATATAAATTATAAAATAAAATTTTTTATTTAATAATTATAAAACTATTTAAACAAAGACCTTCTAATGAATTTTTATATATACTTTTAAATTATATATTTTATATTCAAATACATACATATTATTATGAGTACATATTATATAAATTTTATTTATTATTAATATAACAATAGTATAAAAAGAAAGATAATTGTTATAAACCTTACCATTCCCATCTTATTAAACAGTACAGGATACATGCGGGTTTATAATTATTTAGTTTTTTCTTAGTTTTTTTAGCGCTATTATTACTAGAATTTTAATATGAAAGAATAATTGTTTTAATTATCTCTTTTTTTTTTATTATTATTCTATGTAAAGTTGAAAATCTTATAAATTAATTTAATTAATTAAACCATCTTTTTTTACAAAACATGTTTTTATTCTGTGATTCCCATTTGGGTAGAATTAAAATTTTTTTGAATTTAATTAGAGCTTGATTAGTTTTAACTAGTAACTACATTGAGTGTCATATTGTTCATACATCTTTTTTAAAATATTTTATTATATTTTACTTAAATTTAACGTATAAATACTTGTATTATTAATTATTGCTTGTTATTAGTATAGATCTAAATAGTTTGTTATAAAGTTATTACACGTGATTTATGTACATGATTTATAGTATTTTATTTTTTTACTAGTAATAATAATATTATTATAATATAGTCACGTGATAAGACATATAAGAATCAATATAGTCACGTGATAGTATACTTATTAATCACTTACATATAATAAATAAATCATTTGTTTGTTTGTATATTAATTATTTATTCAATAATTAATTGTTTATGTATAATAGTATAATGTATAATAAGTAAAATAATAATAATAATGAAAAAAAGCGCTTGTTATATATATTTTCTTGTTATTAGTATTATTTCTTCCGTGTTTCTGTTCTTTCTTATTTAAATAAAATAATATTTGATGTTTCCATTTTCAATTATTGAATTATTGAATAATAACAAGACAAAAATATATAATAATTATATTATTATTATTGTTATAATACTACTACTACTTAAAACATTGAAAGTCACGGTTAATACTAAAATAAAATAAAACAAATAAAGTAAAAATTTTTTTTTTTTCTCTCTCTTTCTCTCTCTATTAGATATGTCAATATTATCACTCTTTATATATCTATAATTTCAATGTTATAATACGTAATAATTAATTATTTACTATTTATTATCTACTATATACAACAATATATATCATAATAGATAATAGATAATAATCATAATAAACCAAACTTCAAATCACCATTAGAAAAGAAAATAAAAATAACTTTAATAATAAAAAAAAAAAAGAAAAAAAAAAAAACAGAAAGAAATTTACTATCTCTAACCAACAAACAATCACACTTACTGAGAGTATATTTACACTATAACTTACAAAGATACAATTAAGATCTTTATATTTCTTTCTATCTTTCTATATCTTTTTTTATTCACATCACATTATTTTTGTTTAATTATTTAATAATAACAGTTAGTGTCTGTCTTAAGTTTATCTTCCTTTTTTTTTCTTTTTCTATTTTTTATATTATTTTAATTTGTTTGTTTTGGTATCCATAATATTTTAACCATTGGTTATATACATACATTTCTATTACATAATCTTGGTGTAATCAATATAATTTACCTGATTGAAAAAAAAAAAAAATTCAATCAAAGTATTCTTTTAAAATATTATATCTTGAAAAGGTTTTAATAAAAAATAACAAAACATACCTAGAAAGCTAATACAGAAATTAACTAAATCCATAACTAAAAAATTCTTAAAATAGTCTTATAATATGATGAATGTTGTCCCCAGCAGCCAAGTTCCAAGGCAATCACAAAAAGTTAGAACTGACAAACCTAGACCACATCAGTGCAGTATATGTTTAAGAGGATTTGTTAGAGTTGAACATTTGAGAAGACATGCATTAGCCCATACAAAGGAGAGACCCTTTGACTGTGAACAATGTGGGAAGAAATTCGGTAGACGAGATTTACTTGTTAGACATATAAAAAAACTCCATCCTGCCACACAGACTATTGAAAAGGATGTCTCTTCACCTAAAAAGGTTAACAAGAAACCTTCTAAAAGTCCAGAGACTTTGAAAAATTATAAAATAACCACTCCCACATCTAAAAAAAATAGCTCTGAAGCTCTAACAGATATTAAAAACAACAATAGAGATCCAGTGGCCCTGTTTGATAATGTGATAGTATCATCAAATTCAAACCATTTGACCAATAATGTTATTGATAAAGACCTTAAAAATATTGCTAACAAACCAGTCTCCTCTTCAAACTTAGTGCTACCAATTCCTGTAAATTTTGAGGAGTCTAATTCTGAGTTTAATAATGATATTCCTAAAATGAAAAAAAGAGTAAGACACTCCTCATTTTCAGCATCAACGGGGTCTAGTTACAATTTTACAAAGAATGACAACAGCCTTAATAAAGGGTCTTTAGATTCTAATGATGCTTATAAAAATACAAACATCCTTGGCAGTAAGTCTAACGAAGATTTGAACACAGATGATAACATTGTTTCTGAAGTTAGATTCTCCACTCCTCCACCCATCTATGATATCATTGCACACCCTGAAAAACATGATGTTCACCACGAAAACGAAGATAATACTCATCTATTCAACAACGGAAATAAGTTTTTAACAAACATAAACTCAGTTGATAACATTACTGTCAACTCAAACATTAACAACATGATAGATTACAACCAAATTTTGTCAAATTTAGACAGCATTTTTCCTACAAAGAAAATACAAATGAACAAAAGCCCAACTGAGGATTTGGAAGATAATATTATAATGAAAAATACAGTCCAATCCTCACTTCAACAGAATCCAATGTTAACAGGTAATACATTAGATAATATCGCAACAGCTCATAATGATGATATTCCAAAGAGAACCAAATCCAAGCTGAACTTTTTAAACTTGAATTTAAATCTAAGTAACATGAATATTCCCTCATTCAATTTGAAAACACTAACCCCGAATTTGACTTTACCTAATAATAACCCTGAAAATATAAAGTCTGAACCATTGAGTTCATTTCCGGAATATCAGAAATATCTAAGTGAACAAGTATTGAAGAACTCGCCCTTTATCATTAATAACAAATCCAGTCTCTTCACACCAAATTTCAGCATATCTGAGGACTATTTCCATGTTAAGGACGATTTCTACCCTGAATCATACTACCAAGATGAAAACAATGAACATACATCTATTAATAAAGCCAAAATGGCACAAGAGCAGCCTATGCAACCTAATGTAAGAGGAGATGTACCTATTACAAGTGATAAAAAAACTTATCAGCCTCATATACCTGATGCTGGTGTTTTAAATTACGAACCTTTAAGATCCAAACCTTTGTCTCAAGAGATTAAGTCTGCTATGCCGGCTCAAGAATCTCAAGATCATTGGTTAAGTAAGTTTATACAATCGAACTTTGAAGACACAATTATTAATGACAAGAACTCTAATGAATTCAGTTTACATTTCAATGATATAGGGTTTAATAAAGATTTTGAACAAGAAAAGATATTTTCTGAAAATAATCCAAGTTTTAATAATACTGTACATAATTCCAACAGAGGTTATTTAACACAACCTGCTTTTCAACAACATATCAGCACTACTTCTGATAATAATGACAACAATAATAAAAATAACAATATCAAACATAGCCTGCCAATAACAGTTGATACTAAAAACATCACCTCAGAGAGTGAAAACGATAATCACCCTAGCAATATAGTGAGAACCATGTCTCCATTGGAAATACTAAGTAATATAAAATCAGGTGATCTTAAATTTTCAGACTTGGATGACAATTCTCTAGCAGAACTTTATAAGATTAGACAAATGGATTTATGGAAGGATATGCTGAGTGATTCAAGTCCAACAGATACACCATCCACCATTGGGAACAAGTATAATAGTCCATCCACGAATGAAGGGACACTTAAGGCCGATGGAAGTAATGGAAGCGGTAAAAGTCTTATGAATCTAGTAGTAAATGGATTGGGGAAATCAAGTTTTACTAATGAACAAGATTTAATACCACCAAATGAGAAAAAGGCCAAAACTGGGTTTGAAAAGATACTCCACAACATTAATAACAAGCATCCGATTAATCCAGAGGTAGGCTATGGAGACATTCATAACAATAATTTACAGACAAAAGAACCGACACATCATGAGATTTTGAAAACTAACAACTACATGATAGAGCCAAGAAATCTTTCATGGTTTGATGAAAAATTGAGAACGGAAATCATGGAACATCACAATCTAACACAATTTCCAACTTGTAAAGAATTGAATCAATACATAAATCTTTACAAAGAGGAGTTCCACCCTTACTTTGATTTCATCCATTTACAATCAATCAAGCCAAGTTTAGAGAATCATGCCTTCTTAGCTTCAATAGCCGCAATAGGAACTCTGTATTCATTTCATTTGTATCATGCAACACAGCTTTTTGTTATAACAAGACACACGATTAGAAAGTTGTTGGAAGATTTCACTGAGCAGAAAGTGCATGATATTCCCCTATGGGTTATTCAAACCATGGTCAATCTTTCATTTGTGGAGATGTTCCACAACAATAAAGAGATCAACTCTAAAGTTGACATTCATTTCCACACATTGATCAGAATTATCCAAATCACAGAACTGACAAAACCTTTAGAAAAAGTTATGAATCCACCTATTGATGGAAGAAACATTCTTAATAATGAAGCAGAAAAGAAAAAAATCTTTGAATATTTCATCATGGCTCAATCAAGAATCAGAACTTGTCATATAGTGTTACTAGTTTCGAATTTATTCTCAGCCTTGATTGGTATGGATTGTAGAATGCATTCAGTTGATCTTAAAGAAGGTGGTGTTCCTTGTTCTCAAGCTGAACTGTTTCACTGTAATGATCATACAGAATGGTTCAATGTTTTAAACAACAAATACAAGCTAACAATAGACTCAAAATTCTCATTAGTTGAATTGAGTAATGGTGGTGACTTATACTCTCATTGTTTAAGATACCTCTGTAATCCTGCTCCTAGTGACAGTAAAACAAGCACGGAAAGTGTTGGGAATAGAGATATTCCTAATACGACTATCAATGGGATGTTTGGTTCTTACAGGGGACCTAATAAACCTCTCGTGGCCTCTTTATTCAAACCAAAAGCAAAGGATGCTCCAGACTCACTGTTTGAACTGGAAGATCTACATAGTGGAAACCTCTCCATGTTCACATTGATGTCTATGTTGTTATCCATACATGAAAAGATATTCATTGAGAGATCTAAAAACTACTCCACTTATCAATGGGAACTGAAATCAAAGCCTATAGTGATGAATTTATTGGATACATGGAAGGGACTCTTTTTAAAGAATGATGGTGTGTTTTATGATGTGGGTACAATTTCAAGAATTAACAAATCACCAAAATTAAGACTGATCCTTCCATTGTATTATTTTGCAAGAATCAGAAAGAGTATAAACATATCTCCGATTTTAAAGCATATATGGAGAAAAAACATATGTGGTTTGAACAGAGTATTGGATGAGCTTGTTGAGTCTTGTTTATCTGTGAATAAGAAGTTTTTCGAAGGTGAAGATTACAATAGAAACCTTTTAGCTGAGGCTACTCTACATTGTTTGGATACTATACACTTATGGGTAGAAACTGCAAACTATAAAATAGACAACAATAAAGATAAAAGACACAATATTTCAACGCCGATTTTCTTTATCACTTGTATCTCGAGCTCTGTGATAATACTCTCTGTATTTTTGCAAGTGCTAGAACTGACATTGAAACACGGAGGTGCTTTGAGTGATTTTGAGGAAAATGTATGGATTCAATCAAGAAGAATCTTGCAATCACTTGAAAACAGATTAAACACCATTAATGTCAATTTAAAGAGACTCAACCTGCCTGAAAAGATTATTCCACCTTTAAGAAATATATCCGTTGAAGAGTTACAACAATGGAAACTTGAGCCTGATAGAGCATCCTTAAAGGCAAGTGTCATTAATGATGAGTTATCTATGAAGTGTCTATATCTAGGACTGCGAATTTTACTGGACGCCCCTATATGGCCAGTGTGTCTTTCCTTTGGTGAAGTATTGAATGAAAGAGGTAAATATTTGAATTCAAACTCATCCCTATGAAAAAAATGAAATAAAAAAAAGAATCTTTATTTTGTAAAAAACTGTTTATCAAGTTGTTCTTTTTTTTCTTCTTTTCTTTTCCTGCATATATATATATATATATAACAATTGTAATTTATATGAGATTATAACGGTAAAACAATTATAAATCTCAGTTTATAAATCCAATAGATAACAAACTATCTATCTATTTTCTCTGTCTTTCTTTATTTCTTTTATGTTGAAACATTAGCTGCTTTACATGTGTACATTTTATTCTTTGTATCACGTGTATTTGATAAAACATTTCTTTTTTTTTTTTCTCTGTCTCTTCTCTTTGTCTGTGCTTTATAATTTCAAAAGAAAAAAAAATATGAAATTTCAATGGTTTTTAATTTCATATTGTTAACAGAATACAGTTTCGATGTCTTCAACAGATGTGACAAATAAAAAACATATGAAAAGTAGGATTTTAAAACATTGCATGGAATTCCTATCGGTATTTCAATCTAAATAAACCAAAAACAATATCTCTGTTCTTCTTTATCTCAAAAAATAAAAAACTGCAAAAGGTATTTTAAACAATCGTTCAAAATATTATCTGTATTACCAGTGTTACAACGAGATCCTATCAAGATACCATAAATATATACATTTAAAGAAAACAATTGGAAAAACATAAACGATGACTGAAGTTCATGATACCACTGAGCTGAAAAATGAAAAGAAATGTGATGAACATACATCACAAACGGCTGAACTACCATTAAAAAAATCAGGAAGAGAAATATACGATGAATTAAAGCAGCCTAAGAAGATGCTATGTCCCTTAGTAGATCACTCAGAACTAGCATTCAGATTATTAGTCAAAAAATATGGCTGTGAGCTGGCTTATTCTCCAATGTTAAACGCAAAGCTGTTTTGCAAAGATGAAAAATACAGACTACGTCATTTTGGAGAATTAGATGGAAAAGCAGAGATCGGTGATCGACCATTAGTTGTCCAATTCTGTAGTAATGATGTTGAAGAATTGATTCAGTCATGTGAATACGTTAAGGATAGATGCGACATGATTGACCTAAACCTAGGCTGTCCGCAGAATATAGCCAAGAACGGCCATTATGGTTCTTTTTTGATGGAAGACTGGCCCTTGATCAATGATTTAATCAAAGCCATGCATGATAAGGGGCTTGATAATACATGTAAAATTAGAATATTCCCCGATATGCAAAAGTCTCTTGAGTATTCACAGATGTGTGTTGATGCAGGGGCTGAATGGATAGGAGTCCATGGAAGATTAAGAGAGCAAAGGGGACAAATCACAGGGTTAGCCGATTTAGATTATATCAAATATGTCAAGGAAAATATCACCTGTAAAAACAAAAACGAAAAACAGGTTGTCATCGCTAATGGAAATATCATATATCCTGCAGATGTGGCAAAAGTTTTAAAATACACCAACTGTGATGCAGTTATGTCTGGTGAAGGGTGTCTTTATAACCCTGGTATCTACAACTTTAAAGAAGACGATGATGTCAATAGCGCAGAGGGTCTGGACAAAATTAAAGACAAGGTATTTCCAAGAGTAGATGTGATATTAAAAGAGTTTTATGAAATACTACTTTCTGTGATGGATAAATCACCCTCTTCAAAGAAGTCTTTCAAATCACATGTGTTCAAATTATTAAGACCGTTTTTTGAACTAGAAACTGATTTAAGAAATGAGCTGGGAACAATGAATATATTCACTATGAGTTCTGAAGATTTCTATAGCTGGATTGAAAAAATCTCCACGAGAATTGAAGAAAAAATGAATAGCGGTACTAAAGACGAAATCACAAAAGACATAGAGGCTTCCAATGATGATATAACGTATTACAATATTCCATTCTTTAGATGCCAACCTTATTTCAGAGTCATAGACGGAGTTAAGAATAACATGAGATACAGTAAAATGAAGAGAGACTTGGAAGACAAGGATGAGTTTTTGCACTCGCTAAAGAATAAGAAACAAAAGATCAAGGATGATTATTAGCTTTCGAATTTGTTAACTTCTGAGATTTATTTTAAAGAAAAAGTATAGTTATTATTGTTTACTGATTATAAATTTTGAATTATCTGTTTTTTTTTTAATTAATATTTTTGTAAAAAAAAGTATTGCATTAATCTTTTATTTTGTTAAAGATTGAACTGATCTATGTAACTATTATCTGGAGATTTTTATTTTTTTTTGAATGAAAGAGTAAACTTTAAAAAAAAAAAAAATCCGGTAAAACTCTAAATTTAAGCTTAGTTTAAAAACAGAAACCTTAATGGTTATAATTTTGTTATTATCATCTTATTTTTTTTTTCATATCTACCATCAATGATAATAAAAAAAAGAATACAAGTTGAAGTTAATCTTTGAACTTTTGTATTTATATATTTGTTTTATCTTTTTTTTTTTAATAAATTGGTTTGATCAGATCATATATTTGTGTGTTTTGAAAATTGAAGACAATCATAACCAAAGTAACAAAACGCATAGACCAATACCTGTCGATAACAATTTAGTTTAATCACTTCATATATTAAAAACAAATATTTAAAAAAAAAAATGGGTATAACCCTTTGGTACTCACCACAACCTAACTCGCAATTCAGCACAGATTTTGAGTATTTGGTCGACTCTATCACAACACTAATACCAAAAAACGATATTAAAATACACTATAATCAATATGATTATGAATCTGAGAAATCAAGTTTCGGTAAAAACAACGAAAAGAAAAAGGCTAGGCCATTTAATACGTATGGCTTCAATACATTGCCTCCTCATATCACTATATTAAAAAATATTCCCGAAAACGATGAAGTTATGAACAATATCATGAACATAATAAATGGCACCTTCAACATGAATAAAAACAAAGAAACCCATGATGTTGATAATAAGGAAATAGCTAGACAAAACCAAATATCAATTAAGGGCGTACGTTTCAGCCAAAAGTATTTTGAAAATATCATATTAGAATTAGATCGCAGTAGTGTATCTATATTAATATCGTTAATAAGTTTAATTAGGGAATTAGTGCCGGAAATTCCCAACCCACCTAGCACAGAAACATTCAATCCGCATATATCATTGGCTTATAGTGAAACGAAGATTATCAGTCCAGCAGATAAAAAAATTATCATAGATAGAATAAACACTTACTTAAAAATCAACATAGATGAAGTTTCAGATAATGAAAACAATATTAGTAATTTAAATAATTTACTAAAACTTTATGTGAAAATGAACACTGCAACCAGTAGCAATAAAACAGGAAGGTTTTATATAGTTAACTGTAAAGGCTCTGTTGATAAGTGGGAGGTATTGAGGTTTCTTGATATATAGGTATGTATTTTTGTAATAATTTGTTGGTAAAAGTTTACTTGAATAGTGTAATCAAATGTACCTTTGTTTTTAATATGCATTTTTATTTATGATATAAAAATATAGTAACATTTAATATTTATATTGTTTACCTTTTAAATAGTTCTTTAATGTTTTTTATAATAGTGCCAATTAATCATTAACAAAAAAAATATTTTAAAAAGTGTAAACATATTTAAACAGGTATAAATATAATAAGTTTAGTCACAAGATATGTCACGTGTATATATTTGATATTTTTTTAAAACCAAATGAGATCTCTTCTTGGCTTTTAAAAAAAATTAAAAAATAAAATTTTTTTTTTTTAATAAAAATTAATAGAAAATGTAAAAATTGTGATTTGATATTCATTTCATATATAACTTCAAGTTTAATAATAATCTATATAATAGTTTAAAAATAAAACTATAAAAGACCGTTAAAGAAATAATTACGTTACACTCAAACCGAATAAACAAAACAATATATATAAAATAATAAACTATGGCTGCTAAAGGAGGAAAAATTAATTATGTTGCAGTAAAGATAGTCTCTCAGGCATTAACAGGTTACTCTAAGATAATGTATGTTAAAAAAACAGCCCCTAGAGTACAGATGGTTAAATATGATGCGATAGCCAATAGACACTGTTTGTTTATAGAAGATAACAAAAGAAAAGTAAAAGGACTTCAGACTAACGCTAAAACTGACGCATAATGATAGATATATAGAGCTTTGTAAATAGGTGAGACAAATATGTTTGTAGTTACTAAATTCAAGTAACATACATGATTATCTTATATATATATATATTAATATAATGTTTAATTACATATTCAAGTGATCTTTAAGAAACAACAGTAGCTTTCACAACATTTGTTTATATTTGATACTCAAGAGTTAATCAACTTCAAAAATACTGTATATATATATATAGATTTAAAATTGTTTATAAAAAAATATGCTTTCTAATCGAGTTTTATTACTTACCCGAACTTGTAATTGTATTGCTTTAAAAAAAGCAGTTAGCTTAATATATCCGTTTATGTAAAAGCCTTGATTTTTATATAAAACTTTTTTTACTTTATTTTTTTTTACTGGAAAGTGTCTTTCAGATTTATTTACTCTAAAAATTTATAGTTGTATTATTAACACAATCTACAGAAAACATATATATTTTGAGATTGTTTATCCCTTTAACATATGATTTAATATGATTCACATATTCTGTTACAACAGATGTGATATACACAAGAAGTGTATAAAACTAGGAGTATAGCTATAACATTTGATTTTGTAAATTAACAACCATTAAAAAGAATAACAAATTTATAGAAACCAATAGATAATATAAACATAATAAAAAATAATAAACAATGTTACATTTACCTAACGAGAATTTATTGATACAAAAAACCCTTTATGAGGCCTTGGAAAAGTTCCAACAACAAGAACCAATTGTGATAGATAGAATCGTCACTGATTTTGATTACACCCAATATCATTTATCCACAGCCTTTGTTCCTGGAACTAATGAAGAAGAATTAGATACCAGCAAAGTAATTTTATCCTATAGATCAAAAGCATGGGGTTCTTTGCTTAAAATTGCAGACAATGATGTTGCAAAGCTAAACACCTTTATCCTTGGAAAGTTAGACAACAAGTACGAAACTTTAAGTGTTCCTGAACAAAGCTATGATTTTAGTATCACAGTAGATTTGAGTGGCTTGGATATGGCAGCAATTTCCAAGTTGTCTTTGTTAAAGGTTTACATCTTATCATATCCATTTGAACTAGCCATCGGTGAGTATAAGGATTTACAGAACAAGTCCTTACAGTTTGAAGAGGAAGGTAAAGTTTTGACATCATCAAATATATATCATGTGGAGAATAGACCAAACGAAGAGGGGTTCTATGTAGTAGCATCTTCTGATAGAATTACTTGTATCTTCAACACCAAGTTCCAAGATTACAACGATCAAGTGTTTGGAAAAGTCTTTATACAAGAATTCATTGACTCTAGAAAGAGAAACAGAAACATACAATCATCTCCACAAGTGTTATACAGCAACACACCACCTTTAGAAATATCTAAAGCCGTTACAAAATCTCACCCAGATGATCACTTTATAACATTTGTGTTGTTCCAAAGACACTTTGACAACACAGAAACCTCATTCTTGAGCATAGCAAAGATCTTACAATTTAGAAACTACTTCCATTATCATATTAAGTGTTCAAAGGCATACTTGCATAGCAGAATGAGATACAGAGTTGGCACTTTCTTAAAAGTTTTGAACAGAGCTAAAATTGAAGATGAGTCTGAAAGCAATGTTAGAAAGACATTTAGCGGTAAGAAAATGGTTTCCTATTGAAAATGTAACGAAAATATATAAAAAGATCCAAGGACAACAACATATGATTGGGGATTTATATATATTTATATTTTAAAGTTTTTCTTTTCCTCAAGAAAGTATTAAATAAAAGATTAAAAGAAATTATGATAGTTTTTTTTGTGATGGTCAACCATTTCAATTTAGTTTTAAAGACATATAAACAATACACAGCATAGTTCTATTTTAAGCTGATTACGTATAATAAATTTAAGATTTTGCAAATCCAAAACCAGATAACCGTTAAACAAAACAGATAAATTTTCACCTCTAAGTTTAGTACTAGTTTGAAGGTTTTCAGAAATATTATGTAATACCTATGTTACACCATAAAAACAAAAAAAAAATGATAAAAGAACATGTATAGATATATATATATAATGATAAGAATTACACAAATTTGGAATATTTATATACTAAAGTGTTGAGATGCTTTTTAGTTACTTTGGAGAGGATAATTCAGTAGTATCTTCGAGATCATATAGCTCAAGATTATTTTCAATATCTGGAACTTTATTCATAGAGTCTGTAACGTTGCTTTCTTTAAAGTATTCTCGTTTTTGTTTTTTCAAAGTGGCTAATAATGTGCATGTTATGATTATGACAATTCCAATAATGCTGTAAAAATCAGGCGCATGCTTAAAAAACAGCAGCTCCCACAAAACTCCCCATATCAGCTGAGTGTAGATTATGAGAGATGATCTTGACGTCTTTTTTTCTCTTTGAATACCTAGTGTTAGTAAAAACTGCATGACAAACCCGGAGACTCCAATAATGGCAAATAAAATCCACTGAAAGAGACTAACAGGCAATTTGAAATGAAGATCTTTATTGAGCAATATACCAAAAAAGGATATGATGCATACAATCATTGAGAAATAAGTAACGGATAAAATGGCATCCGCCCTGTTACCAATTTTTTTAATGATTATATAAATAGTAGAACCCCCAAGCATACCTATAAAGGCTATACATGTACCAAATACTCTCTCTGATGCATTTCCTTCAACAATTCCGTCGCCTGTGGAGTTATCTAGGTTTTTAAAAAGAAATGAAGGTCTAGTGATGAGAATAACACCAAACAGTGCAAAGAAGGAACACACTGCATCAATCATGTGATACCCTTCTTTTAAGAAAACATGGGCAAAAAAGGTAGCAAATAAGGGCGTTAAAAAGGTTATGGAGATAGAGTCAGATATAGCTAAATACCTCAATGAGGTGTATAATCCAAAAACACCTAAAAACCCACATAATCCTCTCAAACATAGTAACATCTTAACCACTGGATATTTGGTTTTGGGTTCTTTGAAGAAAACTGATATATTATTCTTTTGAATATAAACAAAAGAGAAAAGTAAGGTGATTGTCATTCTTACAAATAAAATCTCAAAGGGGTGAATCTCTTCTTGAGAACTATCTTCATTTCTCAAATGATCAGTGACTAATAATTTTGTAGATAATGACATTACTGTGTTAAAAAATTGAGCAATCAAAAGAAAATAAATACCTGTATTATCATTTGTATTAGTCAATACAATTCTTTTATTGCGAGTGGTGCCTTTGGGTGATTCAACGGGCAGGGTATCATCCTCAAAGGGATCAACCTCATATTGGTTCAAATCTATATCAGAGTGATTATCTGTGTTCAAGTTGTGAAATTTTATATTTGTCATATGTTTTTAGTTTATTTTCTGGTGGTATAATTGTCTTTACTCTCTTTTAAACAGTACATTAAAACCAATGTACTTTACTGTTGGTCTTTCTTTGATTCTTTCTGTTCAAACATTTGCTTATAATTTATTTTCTAATTACATATATAGAGAAAAGAGTAAAACAATTGTAAACGGTGTTTAAAGAGGGTTATAAGATGATATTGAAGGCTTTTAGTTAGTTTTTTAATTTTTTTTTTTTATGTATATAGAAATTTAAAAACCATGTGGATTCTTATCCGATAATGTATATAGCGGCTAAAATTAAAAAAGTTATATGTTGGATAAATTCTTATTATTTAGTAATAATAATAAAAAAATTATTGATAACAATATTGTTACGTAAGTCTTAATTTTTATAAGACAAAAAAGATCTATTTAGATTATGTCAGGGTATTTACACATTTATTATCAATATCTTCAAAAAACAAAAGCCACGTGATCAATAAACTCATTTTGTCTAAATATAGATATTATTATTTTTTTAATTTTTTGTTTCTGCTATTTTGTTACTTTGTTCGGGTATTTTATGTCACATAACTAAGGGGCTTAATTTCTATGACTTGTAGTAACTCCGAAGATCACGTATTTGAACCTTACATATGTTTAAAAAGAGACAGAAAAAAAATTAAATCTAATTATTTTATACATAATGGAAATGGATTTGTTTTGAAAACAACAGAAGGCAAAAAAAAAAATTGAATATCTGGAAGTTACAGGTTCTGAATTTTTAACAGCATAGTAACTCATAAAACAAACAAATCATATGTATTAAACAATAAATTACTATTAATTAAATAGATTAAACAAATCTTTTTTTCTTTTAATATTGTTTTTTAAATTATTAAAGTCTTGTGAAATACAATATAAAAGAACAAAATAATTATAAGGATATAGAAATCAATATAACCATACCTGAAGATTACAACAAAGGGACTTCTTATAATAGAAATGTTACTCCTCAAAATAATATCATTGGTTTCTCTATGGGCTTTATCATTTGCCAGTCCTGTCCAGAATGATATATACAAAGAACAAGTATACGAAATCAACCCTCCTGTCAACTATCTAGCCTTTTTTGTTTTAGAGTATTTTGATGTTGATACTACATCTTATCAAAGGGTTGATATAACCATAGAGTTGTTCTCTTCTATAGTTCCAAAGACTGTCAGTAACTTTGAGAAACTTGCTAATGGTGTCAAGGCCATTATGCCAAACTACAAATCAAAAGATGAAGCCTTCACTGTCACATATAAAAACACCCCTATTAAGGCAATTGAGGAAGACCAGTATTTACAATTTGGTGATGTTTTGCCAGATGTTGGTCCTTTCTCTGTTTATGGGTTGAAATTCGATGATGAATCCTTCCAAGTCACTTTTGATAGACCAGGTAGAGTTGCCATGGCCAACTACGGTCCAAACACAAATGGTTGTCAATTCTTCATCACCACTAGACCACTTCCAAGTTTGGACAATGCCTATGTTGGCTTTGGTCAAGTTGTTGATGGTTTGGACATATTAATTGAAAAAGTCCAACATTTGAACTCTGTTGAACTACCAGAAGGATTCGATTATAAAGCTAAGATTATTCACTCTTCCGCCACTGGTTTACATCATGACAACTTGGAAAAGAAAACTGAAGAATATTTGGAACTTGTTAAACAATATAGATCTGGAACTGTCACTGAACAAAACAGCGTGTTATTTAATCCAATGGCTAGATCCAAGGCTTATGAAGAACACATGGATGTTTTGGCAAACTCTGAAAAGACTATTTCTAACTCCAAGATCTTCTTTGCCCAATCCAGCCACTCTAACAAGGTAGCCGGTGTTTCACGTTCATCTAACCCAATTGAATTATTAGCCGTTCTAGTTTGTAAGTTCTTAATTATATTTGGTTTAGGGTATACTATGAATCTTGTTTACCAGAAATATAAAAATAGAATTTTAGCCAAACTAGGGTCTAACTCCGCCAGTGCAAATGATTACAAGCTTGTAGGATTGAGACATGAATAATTTGTGATATATAAAGAAAACATATATATTCATTGACAAATTAAAAAGTAGAAAATAAATTGAAAATTTGTTATAAAATAATATAAATCCTCTATACCAGTCTTAAAAAAACGTTAACGTGTTTATCAGAGTTGTCTTTTTTTCTATATACATATATTTATATACTGTAAAGAATCTATATTCGGGTACATTGACGAATTTACAAAAGCACATGTCATTATAGTTCTTATTTTAACATTTATATATGCTCTTGTTTGAAAAAATTAAAACTATGAATGTAGTAAGACTGTAACCAAGTATTTATTTCGGTTCATCCTACGTCATTAAAAACGTTTCTTTCCCCTCTTCTCGTGTAATTATATAGCAGATTAAAAAAAAAAAAAAAAAAAAAA